>PVIY010000301.1:156298-225311 GCA_004026745.1 Myrmecophaga tridactyla | reverse complement strand
TGTCAATTCTACCTAAATTGATTTACAGATTCAACGCAATACCAATCAAAATCCCAACAACTTACTTTTCAGAAATAGAAAAACCAATAAGCAAATTTATCTGGAAGGGCAGGGTGCCCCGAATTGCTAAAAGTATCTTGAGGAAAAAAAACGAAGCTGGAGGTCTCACGCTGCCTGACTTTAAGGCATATTATGAAGCGAAAGTGGTCAAAACAGCATGGTACTGGCATAAAGATAGATATATTGACCAATGGAATCGAATAGAGTGCTCAGATATAGACCCTCTCATCTATGGACATTTGATCTTTGATAAGGCAGTCAAGCCAACTCATTTGGGACAGAAAAGTCTCTTTAACTGTTCTGTCTTTAATAAATGGTGCCTACAGAACTGGATATCCATAAGCAAAAGAATGAAAGAGGACCCGTATCTCACACCCTATACAAAAGTTAACTCAAAATGGATCAAAGATCTAAACATTAGGTCTACGACCATAAAACAGTTAGAGGAAAATGTAGGGAGATATCTTATAAATCTTATAATTGGAGGTGGTTTTATGGACCTTACACCTAAAGCAAGAGCACTGAAGAAAGAGCAAAAAGACAGCCTACACAATGGGAGACAATATTTGGGAACGACATATCAGATAAAGGTCTAGTATCCAGAATTTATAAAGAGATTGTTCAACTCAACAACAAAAAGACAGCCAATCCAATTACAAAATGGGAAAAAGACTTGAACAGACACTTCTCAAAAGAGGAAATACAAATGGCCAAAAGGCATATGAAGAGATGCTCAACGTCCCTGGCCATTAGAGAAATGCAAATCAAAACCGCAATGAGATATCATCTCACACCCACCAGAATGGCCATTATCAACAAAACAGAAAATGACAAGTGCTGGAGAGGATGTGGAGAAAGAGGCACACTTATTCACTGTTGGTGGGAAAGTCAAATGGTGCAACCACTGTGGAAGGCAGTTGGCGGTTCCTCAAAAAGCTGAATATAGAATTGCCATATGACCCAGCAATACCATTGCTAGATATCTACTCAGAGGACTTAAGGGCAAAGCACAAACGGACATTTGCACACCAATGTTTATAGCAGCATTATTTACAATTGCAAGAAGATGGAAACAGCCAAAATGTCCATCAACAGATGAGTGGCTAAACAAACTGTGGTATATACATACGATGGAATATTATGCAGCTTTAAGACAGAATAAACTCATGAAATATGTAACAACATGGATGGACCTTGAGAATATTATACTGAGTGAGACTAGCCAAAAACTAAAGGACAAATACTGTATGGTCTCACTGATATGAACTGACATTAGTGAATAAACTTGGAATATGTCGTTGGTGACAGATCATCAGGAGATAGAAATAGGGTAAGATATTGGGTAATTGGAGCTGAAGGGATACAGACTGTGCAACAGGACTGGATACAAAAAGTCAGAAATGGACAGCACAATACTACCTAACTGTAATGTAATTATGTTAAAACACTGAATAAAGCTGCATGTGAGAATGATAGAGGGAGGAGGGCTGGGGACATAAATGAAATCAGAAAGAAAGATAGATGTTAAAGATCGAGATGGTATAATCTAGAATGCCTAGAGTGTATTATAATAGTGAAATGTACAATATACAATTTTTTTAAATGTTTTTGCATGAGGAAGAACAAAGGAATGTCATTATTGCAGGGTGCTGAAAATAGATGATAATTAATACTTTAAAATATCACCTTATGTGTGAGACTAAAGCAAAAATGTTTGTTACAAAATTTATATTTTGACTAGAGCATTTCCTAATATAACTCATGTAGATAGTTTGATTGAATGTCATAAGTACTTGGAATCTCAGGTAGCCACATGAGATTTTGTTGGTTTGTCCAGAGTGATGCCCCGGTGAATCCCAGAATGACTTGATCAGTGACTGGAAAAGTATTTGCAAGCCCCCTTCGGGGAATGGTGAGAGTGGGGAGAAATTCAACTTCCCCAAATTGAATTCTTGATATTCTCACAAGCAGTGTAGACAACCAAAGCTATAGGCTGAGCCCCCAGTCTTGGGGGTTGTTCATGTGAAACTTAACCCCACAAAGGATAGGTCAAGTCTACTTAAAATTTAGGCCCAAGAGTCACCCCCAAGAGAGCCTCTTTTGTTGCTCAGATGTGGCCTCTCTCTCCAGCCAACATGATGAGCAGTCTCACCACCCTCCCCCTCTCTGCGTGGGACATGACTCCCAGGGGTGTGGACCTTCCTGGTAATGTGGGACAGAGATCCTGGAATGAGCTGAGTCTCAGCATCAAGGGACTGAGAAAAACCCTAGAATGACCTGAGAATTAACATCAAGGGGTTGAGAGAACCTTCTCGACCAAAGGGGGAAGAGTGAAATGAGACTAAGTGTCAATGGCTGAGAGATTCCAAACAGAGTCAACAGGTTATCCTGGAGGTTATTCTTATGCATTAAGTAGATATCACCTTGTTGTTCAAGATGTAGCAGAGAGGCTGGAGGGAACTGCCTGAAAATGTAGAGCTGTGTGCCAGTAGTCCTGTTTCTTGATGATGATTGAACAATGATATAGCTTTCACAATGAGACTCTGTGAATGTGAAAACCTTGTGTCTGATGCTCCTTTTAGCTACTATATCAACAGAAGAGTAGAACATATGGAATAAAAATAAATAATAGAGGGAACAAATGTTAAAATAAATTCAGTTTGAAATGCTAGTGGTAAATGAAAGCTAGGGGTAAGGGGTATGGTATGTATGATCTTTTTTTTCTCTATTATCGTTTTATTTCTTTTTCTGTTATCTTTTTATTTCTTTTTCTAAATCGATGCATATGTTCTAAGAAATGATAAATATGCAACTATGTGATAATATTAAGAATTACTGATTGTATATGTAGAATGGAATGATATCTTAATGTTTTTTTGTTATTTTTTTTAATTAATAAAAAAGTATAAAAAATAAAATAAATAAATAATTTCATTATAGCTGCAAGGTCCAGTTTAAGTCATTCCTTCAATAATTTATTTCTTCAAAATTTAAAAACTAGCACAATCTATCATTGGATATTTTAGCTGAATATCCTATTATGGTTTCCATTCTACAAAAATCCTTCACAGTAGGAACTATGTATTTTATTCCATTGGCTTCTTGGGAAATATGGCAATGAGATAATGGTAGATGTTATAAAGGATCTGCAATAGATATGAGAGCACTTAAACACAGTTTAGTCCAACCACCTTATTTCACTGATGAGGAAACCAAAGTTTAAGAAGTAAAGCAACTTGCCCAGTGTTATCCAGGGCAGATGTGACAGAGCCAAGATCAACTCTGAGGTTTTGACTCCAGAGCTGATGTTCATTCTCTTATACCAGGCTGTCTGTTAACTTCTGCTTGAGAAATAATGAAATATCTTCAACTGAAAGATTCCATAATCTGGCTGTTGTGAAAACACAAGGTAACAGTATTGTTCTTTCAAATAGCGTTATATTAATCTCCTATTGCTGTGTAACAAAATACCATGAAACACGGTGGCTTTAAACAACAGTTGCTGTGGGCCAGGAACCTTAGCCCAGCTTAGGTGGTGCCTCTGGCTCAATGTCTCTCAACAGGTCTCAACTGAAGGCTCAATTGGCAAGAAAAACACTTCCAAGTTCACTTATGTGATTTTCAGTAGGATTTTGTCCTGTGGGCCTCTCCACTAAGCTGCCTCACAGAAAGGATTTTCCAGATTGCGAGATTCAAGAGGGAGAGGACAGAAGTTATGCACCTTAGGCAGAATCCATTGTCGTTTTATAAACTGATTTTGGAAGTAAACGATCACTTCTGCTATATTCCAGTTGTTAAAAGCAGCCCATAAGTACAATCCACAGTTAGGAGAGGATTGCACAAGGCATATGTACTAGGAGGTGGAGAGCACTGGGGCTCTCTCTTTAAAGACTGCCTCCAACACCCTGTTCCTAAGGAATGGGATATTTTAAATGCAATTATTGTTGAACAAATGTCATTGGCATTCCCTTAATCTTCAGTTTCTTAGATTACTCTAGAATTGGGCAAAATATATTTCATTAATGATGTAATCAACCCTACAAGCTTAACTTTCTAAGAAAAAGTGATACTAACTTTAACATGACATTGTTTAAAGAGGGAGGGTGAACAATTTGCAATTAAAATAGAAAGAACTCTTAAGAATAAGAACACAAGAAGAAAACTGAAATTTGTTATTTTGGTGCTTATGTCTAAAAGAGGAAAACGTATTCTCTAGGTGAAGTTGAAAAATACCAGTTTATTAAATATTGGATTTAAATTATAGGTAGAAAGCACTGGTTTATTAGCTAGTGAAGTGCTTTTGAGGAAGTCCTACTAATATGATTAATTTAATGGCAGCTCTGAGTATAATGAATTGTTCAATTCTAGTTGAAAGTTCCTGACCTAACATGGGAATGGAGGAATGCAAGGTACGAATGAGATGAAGGGCTGACTAAAGACAGTGGGCATCTCTTACTGAGTGAATTGAAACACATTCTGAACAATCTTCTAAGTATTCTTTTAAAATTACCCACATTCCCACTGTGAAGACTATATGCTTTAAAGCCAGAATGACATGATTCAAACAGGAATTCTCTAGCCAAACTAGTTCTGTGGCTAGGTCTAGTTATCTTATTTGTTTTGAATTCAACTTTCCCAACTAAAAAAGTGGGATAATAACAGTGCCTCTCACATTTCATTGTACAAGTTGAATGTGATGTTAATATACATGAAATACTTAAAATTCACTTGACATATAAACATTGAGGATTTTAACATATTAGATCTATAGATAGACCTCTAGTTGTATCAAGAGCCCAAGATATCCAAGAAGTGATCTTACTTTGTATGGTTGTACATAGGTAATGCTTGATATATTATGTCATTGTTCCCTATCTATAGAAAAGAAAATGTGCAATATACACATAATATTGTGTATATTGCAAAAGCATATAAAATATAAAATGCTAGATGCTGTGCAGATATTATTGCTAATCTTTATGAAAACAATAACAGCTAATATTCACTTTTCATTATCTATCATTCGTGATATTCACTTTTTATATGCATTGTTCTGACTGGTATCCACAGAATGAGTCATCCTATCTACTTGATTATTAAAATCCTCCTCTATTGAAGTCAGCCTCTAGTGAGCATCCACATAAGATAAACACCATCATGTTTTTCACCCATTCAGAAACTTCTATCCACATTCCTCTCCCACAGACTTCTTTTCCACCAATTTTCCAAACATGTTCTTTCTAAGTCCCTGACAATCCAGCTAAACCATTGGCCATAGCCCATGCATAAGAATACAAACACCCTACTAGTATTTCTCCTTCTGAGCAAAATGAACAGCCAGGTGCACTGCTTGAAGTTCTGCCTACTGAGAGGATTTCTCTTAATCACAGTCCTTCAGTGATGTCCCAGAAAGGGGCTGTAGTGCTATAGCTGTCCATTTTCAGTTGTTGCCTGTATATTGTGCAGGACTGTCTAAAATCCAGCCCAGCGTTTTCCCTTCCTCAGACAGATGATCGTAGGGAACTCCCCACAAGGCATAGCTGCAGGCTAAGAAATAGAAGGTCATGCAGAAAGAGTGGGATCAGAAGGCATTTGGGCCATTCCTCATGGAACTTACTTGGGCTTTAGGGCCTGCTTGAGCCTGATCTCTCATATTCCACTTCCATTTGATAATGGAGTACTGCTGCTTATACCCAATTGTATGGCTTGGTAGGTCAGACAGTACCAAGTTCATGGTGACTCAGTGGCCCACGGATAAGCATATGGTCTCTAGGGCTGCCCAGTAGCAAATCAAATTTTTTTTTTTTAAAAAAAGGAAAGTAATTATCTTTAGAGGAGGCAGGATTTTGCTCCAAAACCCTAAGGTTTTATGATTTAATTTTCCAGGAGGGGCCTTCCAAAGATTCAAGACAGCACCTCTATTTGCAACTGACACTTGCAGCATGAGTGGATCTCCTGCATTATATGGTCTCAATGGCAGAGCAGCTTGCATGGTTGCCTGGACCTGTTGCAGAATCTCATTTTGTTTTGGCCATTGCTCAAAACTAGCAGCTTTTTTGGTCTCTCAGCAAATGAGTGGGGTAGCATACTCAAATGAGGAATATGTTACTTCCAATACTCAGAGGCCAATTAGGCACAGTACCTCTTTTTTGCTTGTAGAAGAGGCCAGATGCAACAGTATATCCATTACCTTAGAAGGGATATCTTCACATGTTCCACACCACTTAATGCCAAAATGTTTCACTGAGGTGGAAGGACCCTGAGTTTTTGTTGGATTTATCTTCCACCATCTAGCATGCCAATTTCTTACCAATAAGCCTAGAGTAGCTGCTCCTTCTCACTCTCTGTGCATAATACCATCAATTTAATGAACAGTGTAATGTCTTGTGGAAGGGAAAGATTTTCAAGTTCCCTGTGGACTAGATTATGACATACGGGTCAAGAGTTGACATACCTATGTGCTAGAAAAGTGAGTGTGTATTTCCTGACTTGCCAGCTAAAAGTTAACTGTCTCTGGTTGTTTTTACAGGGTATCGAGAGTAAAGTATCTGCCAGATCAATAGCCATATATCAGGTTCCAGAAAATACATTGATTTGTTCAAGGAATTAAACCACATTGGAATAGCAGTTGCAATTGGAATCATCACCTGGTTAAGTTTACAATAATCTGCTGTCATCCTCCAAGATCCAACTGTTTTCTGCATAGACCAAATAGGAGAGTTGAATGGAAATGTGGTAGGAATCACCACCCCTACATCCTTGAAGACCTTGATGGTGGCACAAATGTCTGCAATCCCTCCAGGAATATAGTACTGTTTTGTTTTGTTTTTTTTTTACTATTTTGCTAGGTAGAGGCAGTTCTAGTGGCTTCCACTTGGCCTTTCCTACCATAACAGCCCTCAGTCTACAAGCTAGGAAATGAATGTGGGTTTACTGAGTATGTCTCTTCTAATTATGCATTCTAGAACTAGGGAAGTAACCACAGAATGGGTCCATGGATCCACTGGACCCACTGTGAGATGAATCTGAGCAAACACTCCACTGATTATCTGACCTCCATAAGGTCCTACTCTGACTGATAGACCACAGTGATACTTTGGGTCTCCTGTACAATGGGTCTGCACAATGCAAACAGGGAATCCTAATGTAAACTATGGATTATCACTTAACAGTACAATTACAATATCCTTTCATCAATTGTAACAAATATACCACACTAATGCAAAGTGTTAATAATAGGGAAATCTGCATGGGTGAATGGGTCCATATGGGAACTCGGTATTTTCTGTATGATTTTTCTGTAAACCTACAACTTCTATAATAAAAAACAAACAAGCAGGAGTACCTCTTAGGGCATAATTCTTCATCCTCATTCATTTCCTTCCAAGTGTGTGCTAATTCACTACCTTATAGAATAGCATTTAAATGAAACTTATTACCTTCCCAGTGTACCAGTATTTAAAATGAATTTCCATAAGTGTGATAAGGTGCACCTGCAAATACATAAGCTTATTTCTTTGCCAGTAGTGTTTATGACTCTGTGCCAGGAACTGGGCTTGTCTCATTTCTTGGGCCCAATTCAACACAAACAAAGGGTATCTCATAGCATTCTCTTGTATTCACTGTCTCATTTTCCACAGTTAAGTGGGTTCTGCCTCTAATATACCCAGACCTTGGCTTTCAACACCATCCTTTGCTGGTAAATCAAAGCCAAGCTCCAGTTATTCAGGGCTTGATCCAGATGGTCTTTTAAATGGAACCAATTTTGACCTCTCCTTTCCTTATTTTACCTCTCTCAATAATAGAGTACTCCATGCATTGGGCTTTCCCTGCTTCATTTCTTAGCCCTGAGCAGTTTTCTGTGGATTCTGGAAAAATCTACATTACATTCTCCACCCTCCCTCCTTTTCCCTCACCTAGTTAGCTCATCTACTCCTCAACAAGGTGCTATGTCTTTTACTGAACTCTGGTCAGTTGGCCATGACCAGGGCTCCTATATACCTCCTAAATGAATGATCCTTTCCCCTGGAATGGACCCAGCCCACATGATCATTGTATTAGCCAGGGTTCTCTAGAGAAATAGAACCAACAGGAGAGATTTGTAAGTGTGAGATTTATAAAATGATCTCATACAACCATGGGGATATAGGAGTTCAAAATCTGTAGGCCACGAGCTGGAAGCTCTAACGAAGGTCCTCAATGAACTCTCCAGGAGAGGCAGACTGGCTGGTTGAAGCAGAAAGAGAGATTCTCTCTTCTGAATTCTCCTTAAAAACCTTCGGGTGATTAGTTAAGCATCACTCATTGCAGAAGACACTCCCCTTGGCTAAGTGCAGATGTAATCAGCCATGGATGCAACCAAACGTGCTCATGATTTAAGTCCATGAAATGTCCTCACAGCAACAGACAGACCAGTGCTTGCTTGACCAGACAACTGGGCACTGTCACCTGGTCCAGCTGACACATGAACCTGACCATCAAAACCACCAAACAGTAATTTGTCATCTGTCTTATCCTCTATTATTAACTAACTCCAAATATGTCCTCTGTGGCCAAATATATTAATTAGGGCTATTTCCAGAATTAGTGGTCACATATATTCACCCTATCTCACATCGCATGTGAAACAATATGCTTCTGCACCTAAGTGTAGTAGCCATTTCTCAGAATTCCTGTCTAGCCTTAGGGAGCTGAGTGTGATGGTGCTACCATAATAATGATCTCCTAACTTAATCTCTTATGTTAATTCAGATTTACAAATATCCAATTTACTGAAAGATACTCTCTGTATTGCCTTTTTAAAAAATAATTTCTTTCCTGAAATTTAGAACAAGATAAAAAATATTTTAAATGATTACTCTAAGTCATATTAGAGCCTCCTGACAAAAAGTGATAACAAGAACCTCTTTTATGAATAAGTAGATGGAAAGCTTAAAAATGGATAAACCATGTTGTTTTTTCATCTAGTTAACATCACTCTTGATAAAACAGCTGAACTGGGGTGGTAAAGAATAATAATATTTCAACATAAAATTTGGATACAATCATCAAACCTCATCTTGGAGTTGATTTTAGTTTAGAAAAGCAATTGAAAGATCACACTCAAGAATACCTGTAGTGAAATCTTCCTGCAGATTTATAAAACACTTTTATCTTATAACATGGTAGTACAAGAACACTTCACTGCATTTAAAATATATTATTGGTAACTGGTAATAAACTACCCATCTTTTTTTTTCCCATTTACTTCTTCAAAAATTTGATGCATTTTACACTTAGAGAAAACGAAGCTTCTCTCGAATTTTCAGGGTTCTTTCTTGCATAGACTTTGGAGGGGTTTTAAGTTCTCTTACTCCCCCAGGGAGTATTAGATCTTCTCTTTTGTGTACCTTATTTATTTACCCATGGCCCTTTGTACATGCCCACATTATTAGGGTCTCAGCACAAAACAGATGGCACACTGACACTCATAATAGAGTAGAGTTTAATAAAGAGACCAGTTACAATGGTGTGAATAGGACTCAGGAAAAGTAAAAGGTATAATGTAATATCTCAGTGCTAGTGACAGTGGGTCACCTTTACCATCCTGAGGCCTAAAGGGGCCAAGGACTGTTGTTGAAAGGATGTGTGAGTAGCAGTATGGAGTAGAACATATTCGGCCTTTGTAGAGGGACACAGCTATTTTGCAATAACTCAGCAGGAAGTGTACTGGGATAATGAACACTTTGACTTCAATTGCTTTCTACCCTTTCACTGCCATTTACCCTACCATAACTTTCCAGTGCTTCCCATTTGCTGATGTCTGCTAGAAGCCAGAGGGCAAGGAAACCATTGACACAGTCTATAAAAAGTTAGCCTCTCAGGAAGCAGGAGGTTGGAGAAGGTTGAGACTTGGTTCATGAAAGGCAAAGTTTCTAGGAACGATAGGCTTAACTATCCAGTGTCCATCTAATTGCATGTATCTCATGCTCTTACAAGTTGTCTGTCTGCTTCTTCCACCAGACTATAAAATCCTCAAAAACAAGGACTACCTTTTATTTTATTCTGGTATCCCCAGGCTCTGCATTTAGTCTAATACATAGCAGGCCCTAAATAAATTCTTACTGATGAATAAATGAAGACAAACTTCTTTTACTTTTAGAAATAATGTGAAAGTTGTGATTCAAAATCAGTATAAGGTCATTTTCAGGATGGGGGGTGATATAAATATTCTATTCCAAGTGAGGAAAATCATATTTCCTAAATTTATGGGAAGGACTTTTTTGAACAAAATTATGTCAAATAGTACTTTAGTGAAATAATGGACAGATTCAAAGTATAAGATATTGATTGTTAAATGCCATTCATACAATGTTGAAAATATTATTTTTTTCAGGCTTACTGACTCAAGACTACTGTTTTTAATGACTATCTTTCCACTCCCATTGCCTGAAAACCAAAAAGCCTCTTATATATAATCCTTTGGGAAAATTATCAAGACAATTCTTGATTTGCAATAGAAAGTACTATAATTACAATTTAATGCTTCTCACTGATTGTTTGAACACGTTGTCTGCAATTATTCAATGCACTCACATTTGCTATGAAATATGAGAGGCTGAAACATTTCTTTAAGATGTTTTTGGTTCAAACGTCTTTGGAAGATTCTTTAGTTTTACACACATAGAAAATGCGAGCTGAAATTTGATATTAAAATTTCCAACAAAGACAAGAAAACAAAGTTGTTTTCTATTAGCAGTTTGATTGTCTCGCTTGGAAAACAAACAGTGACAACCAAAAAGAAAAACAAAATCCATGTGTTTCCCTGCCAATAAACATGAGAATAAGAAATCCCAAATTAAAATCCCACTGTTGGTATAGATTATTGTAATGCCTGGAAACATCCTAGAGTATATTGAACAGATAATAAAAAAGTATTGGCAAAGTCCCCTGAGGGAGGGGAGAAAGAATATGAAACTATTAAACCTTACCATCAGGGAATCCCCTGTTACTGTGTCAAACTTTAGGGGTTCCCAAATCAATAGGCCATGCCCTCGATCATGGGGCTTACTTTTGTGAAGCTTATGTAGGTAGTGGAAACGCTTAGACTACCTATAGGCATGCCTAAGAGTTACTCCTGGGGGACCTCTGTTGTTGCTCAGATATGGCCTCAGTCTCTCTAAACCCAACTCTGCAAGTAAAATCTTTGCCCTTCCCCCTATGTAGGACATGACATTCAGGGGTGAAAGTCTCCCTGGCGACATCGGAGATGACTCCCAGGGATGAATCCAGGTCTGGCACCGTGGAATCAACAATTCTGTCCTGACCAAAAAGGGGAAAAGAAGTGTAATTAATAAAGTATCAGTGGCAGAGAGAGTTCAAATAGAGCTGAGAGGTTACTCTGGAGGCTGCTCTTACATAAGCTTCAGGTAGACCTTGCTACCTAGCATAACCTGCCAAACCCCAACCAGGACCATTCCAGCCAATCCTAAAGAACACTTAGGGTAATATATAAGATTCCACAAGGATTCTAGGTACTAGAATAACTTTCCAGAAATCTACAACCTCCAGATGGGTCCTTGGTTCAGATAAGTCCTGAAACCTAGCCCAGCCTCTCCAGAACATCAGATAGCTGCATCTCCCTACCCCATATTAGTGAAAAGAAGTTGATTGTGATAATAAAAAATATTTAAGCCCTCTAGCCTCCTATATTCTGGAGCAGCTAGAAGGAAAAACATGAGAGGATCATATGGTAGCCCTTGACAAACTCTGGGATCTATCCTGTAACCACTTGTTGAAGAGTGTTTTGAAAACTATTGCTTTTTTTTTTCTTTGTTTTGTATAAATGTTATACTATACAATAAAAAAAGTTAAAAAAAAAAAAACCACTGTTGAACATTTCTAATTGTATGATCTTGGCAAATTATCCATCTTCTGTAATCCCTAAATTTTTCATCTGTTGATTGGGATATTATTAGCTATGGAGGGTGATGGAAAATAAAAACTGGAAGGGAAAATAAAATATGTCATGAGTTGTGGACCCACAAAGTAATTTGATTATTCAGGGCATAATTTAAAAGAAGTTTCATGGACTGTGAGTTTCTGAGAAACAACATCTTACTTAAGGATTGATGGAAAAACAGTTCCTGGCTACTTATGAGGTGAGAATTGTCCCCTCTGCTCCTTTCAGGTGGTGCTTTCTCAAGCCTTAGGTAGTTTTCTCACATGTATTGATCCATACACAATGGAAAATTTGAAGAAGAATTGAAAGCATGCCTAATACTTTGTTGTGTTACTCTTCTCTCTAGGTTCTCTTACTTGAAATCTCTAGTTGTCTTGGCTTCCCCAGACTCCCAGCTCCATCAACTGAGGGAGATCATAAGGCCCCTCATGGGTTCCCCTTCTGTGTACTGCAACTTCTAGGAAGTAATTTTGGGTAACAAAAGGGCCCACCTGGTTTATTTTCTCTCTCACTGACCTGTGCTGACAACTGTCTCGTGCCAGAAAACTATTGTTGCATATGTTTTGTACATTTTTTTTTTGCTGTTTCATCTATACTGGTAGGAGTATAGATTCAGTTCCTGATACTCTATTTTGGCTTGATGTGGAAGTCCCCAGGAAATGGAATTATAGGATTCTTCAGTTAGATTCAACTGCTGAGGAGTAAAATCCAATTCATGATTCCCCACGCAGCACTTCCACATCATCCTTGGGACCCACATTTCAGGAAATAAGATCATCACTCCATCCATTACTCAGGCCAGACAACTAGGGATTGGCTTTTTCCTTATCCCTTCCACATCTCACTTCATTTTAAATTCCTGTAGACTTTACCATAAAATGTATATCCCAAATCTGGCTCCAATTTTCCACCTTTCCTCTCTCCCATTATCAAGGCAACATCTTCTCTCACCTGGTTTACTAAGAAAGTCTTCTCATTGCTTTTCCTGCTTCTATCGCTGTGTCACATAGTGGTCAAATAAGTATTTTAGTTTACATAAATGAGACATCATTCCTTACATCAAAATGCTTCAAAAGCTTTTCATATGTTAACATTACAGTTTGAATGCATTGTCTTGGCTTTCAAAGCCATGTATGCTCTACCTTCTGTCTGCTCTTCCATAGTCACCTCTTCCCAGCACTTCTTGCTCACTTAATTAATTTCAGCCACACTGACCTGCATGATGGTTCTCTAACATCAATCCAGCCTCAAGACCTGTACATGTGCTGTTCCACTGGCCTGGAATGCACTGACCCTGGAGCCTTCAGGCTTGCTGAATTCATTTGAATTTCTATGTAATATTACTTCTTCAAACATGCCTTTCCTAATCCCTTAGCCTATCACTCTCTATCCCCTTGACCTCATTTAATTTTCTTTATAATACATATTACTATTTGAAATTTCATTATTCAATTCCTGTTGAGAATTGACATCCCCCAGTGGAATGTAGCACTCTTAACTGAGACTTTTTTTTTATCGCAACCCCAGTGCCTGAAGCAGTTACCAGCACATAGGAATCACTCAAGACAATTCTTTGCAGAAATTTATTCAATTATATGTTCCTTTCATTATACGGTACATAGTCTAGGTAACGGTAGAGCTAGAATTATATCTTAAATTCTCATTTCCTTAAATTATATTGCATAGGCAACTTATCACAATATATTATATATTTCTCTGTGTGATATTTGTAAAATCTAAAAGGGCAAGGAATCTATTTTGTCCACTGCTGTAGCCTCCTTAGTTTTCACAATTCCTGAAATATAGTATATGCTTTTAAATATTTATTGAATACTGAATAAATCATTCAGAATGTATACATGAAAGAATGTACGTATGAAAAATTAGTATTTTTCATTTTTGTAAGGAAATAAAATAACTTAATTAAAATGGGTTTCCTGAGGCTCTCTACAGATGGCCCTGCCTCCCTAAACAAGCTATGAATGTACTGCCCTCTCATGGTCCACTTCAGATTAAATTAGAAAAGGCACACAGTACCATTCCATTATCATGTAAATTTGATTCTAAAGGAATCTCTACTCAAAGATAACTATGCAACCAAAAATTATCAATAGGGCCTTTACGAGTGGTGGATGAAATTCCGGTTGAAGTGTAAGAGGTAATAAGGCTGCACATGACAGGACAATTGTAATTAAGCCCATCGTGTATATATTTCAGCTGCATGACTTTTAAAATGCTTTCAGGATTTAAAATAAAGGGACTTTGACCCTGGAGCTTCAATATTAAAGATGGTGAGAAAATGTAATAAATCCCTAGGCACCTGGCTATCAGCACAACTCTCTGCTTGTTTGAAATATCATTGTTTGCTTTTCTCTACCAACATCAATGTAACTGGGAAGAATCAAATAATCAATTCTACAACAGTGACATTTTAAAGAATGTGACTATATGTGAGCACAGGGGAAGGTACTGTGGAGGGGTGAAAACACACGAATCTTTTGTAGACTCCAAGTATTGCCTCCTTCCCAGGGGGAAAAGTTGTTTTAGTTCATTTTCTTCATTTCTTAATCCAATGATGTGACTTGCATTAACGATGCTCTCAGAAGAGGAAGATGAGAGAAAACAATGGGGGAAAGAGCTGATTTAGTAATTCAATCATTTGCATTTGTATAGCACCTTTTTTCCCTAAGTAACCAAGCATTTGCCTAAAACAAAATGCTGAAGTTACCAGGCATTTGCCTAAAAGTTCAGTTACTCTTTAACCTCACCAGCTCCTTCCTCTGCATTCCTTTTTCCCAAAGAATGCCTGATCCCTCCCTTCAAGCACTGGTTTCCTTGAGACTCCTGTTCCTCTCCTATTACCACAAATCTACTCTAAGGACAGAACACACAATTATAGATATTATGATATAAAGAGAACTTGAAGGGTCAGCTGGCCCAAAATTTTGTTGGTGGCTTCTTTTTAATTTGTAAGTAGGAATAAAGGGCAAAAACTCTATAAAAGAACTTTTCAATACAGATTCCTAAATTTCAACCCAGATTATCTCTGTTTAGGGAAGGTAATATCTGAAGGTATGGCCAGGGAATGCATTCTTAATAAGCATTCCAGGGAATAGCTATTTCTCAGTGCTTCCATTTTATTTATTACTAGTTTCAATTTCCTTAAAGCTACAAAATGCATTAAACATTCAAAAATTGAAGAAATGATTAAAAGTACCTTCTAATTTATACAATATCCAGATTTAGCACAAGTCGATTGTTTTGCCATATATGCATCAGACCGATTTAAAAGAAAATGTTACAGGTGCACTGAAACCCTCATGCATATTTTTTATTTCTCCTCCCCTCCCCAGAGCTAACCACTATTTTAAAGTCTTTCAGGATTTTTAATGTTTTAATGCTTCTTTTTTTTGCAAAAAAATAAAAAATTATCCAAATGCAACTTCATGTATACAATTTTAGAAATCATGAGTGTAGGTAAATTTCATAAAGCCATCTATCTACCTTTTAACCAACACCCAGAATGAGAAATTGAGTATTGTCATCTGCAATGTCCTCCAGTGTGTCTGTTCTACACACTTGTACACACACTACACACCTACCCACACATTTAAGAACTGATACTGGACAAAGGCAGTGGGTTCTCTGCCCAATGTGCAAAATCTCCATGACACCAGGGTTTCAAAGAGAGAAAGACTTTATTGCTAGGCACCAAGCAGAAGATCAGATGGCCTATCAACCTGAAAATCTTTCTCTCCAAGTATAAGGACTTAAAGGTTTTTAGGGATTCAAACAAGGGGAGATGGAGTTGTTACCATTTCAACAAGTATAAGCAGAAACAATTTAGAAATGTAAAGGAGTGGAGCTATGCTAGAACTAAGCTCACCATTACAAGAGCAAGGCAAGGTTTAGTCCTGAGCTGACTCAAGTTCCTTCATTAACATTGGGGTGTTGCCTTTGTCATTGTAAGACTCTAAAGTAAAAAAAAAAAAAAAGGATAAAGGGGATATATATGACAAAGTTTTATGATCCCCAGGGCACAAAATAAAGGCTATAAAATTATAATTATTTTATCAAAGATCAAGGCAACTGGATTAGAGTTCAGTAATTTCAGGCATTTACAGTACACTAGAAAGGAAAAATAAATGCCTATATATTGATTCAATACTCAATCATTTCTTAAATCCTAACTTCTTGGTTACAGAACTGTGGAAGGCAGAATAATGGCTTCCCAAAGTTGTCCACATCCTAATCTCCGGAACCTGTGACTATGTTTGTTCAGTTGGCAAAGAGCAATTAAGGTTGCTAATCAGTTGACTTTAAAAAGGGGAGGTCATCCTGGATGATCTGGATATCATTTAAGGGCACTTAAATGTTTTGAAAGAGAAGACAGAAGAGGAAGTCAAAGTGATGGAATGGAAAGAGCCAGCTGTTGCTGGCTTTGAATATAAGGAAAAGATCCAGGAGCCAAGAAATATGGGTGGCCTCCAAAAGCTGGAAAAAGCAAGGAAATGGATTATCCCTGTGCTGGCTTGAAGCTGTTAGGGACTCCGGAATAAACCTATGTTCTTTCGGTCCATCCCTGTGGGCACAGACCTATTACGGGTGGGGCATTTTGCTTAGGTTACTTCCATGGACATGTGACCCAGCGCGTTTAAAGTGGCTCTTAATCTCCCAGCTGGAGCCCTTTAAGAGAGGAACAACCTGCAGAGGTGCTTTGGAGTGCGCACTTGGAGAAGCTAAGAGAGAAATGCCCATAGACATTTTGGGACTTCCCATGTGACAAAGGAAACCCAGATGCCAGTAGCCTTTCCTGAGACAAGGTGTCTGCCTCCGGATGCCTTAATTTGGACATTTCCATGGCCTTGGAATTGTAAATTTGTAACCTAATAAATCCTCTGTGTAAAAGCCAACCCATTTCTGGTATATTGCCTTCTGGCAGCTTTAGAAAATCAAAATATCCCCTGAAGTCTTCAGAAAAGACTGCAGCACTGTTGACCCCTTGATTTTTAGCCCATTGAGGACTTCTGAACAGAATCTTGAGATGCTAAACTTCTATTGTTTTAAGCCATTAAGTTTGTGGCTATTTGTTACAGTACCCACAGAAAATTAACATAGGCACTATACTGATTTCTATGACTAGATACTTTCGCCTACTTTAAGCTTGTAATGGAATTTTCAAACATACATTCCTTTGTTTCTGCTTTCTTTTGCTTAGAATTACATTTGTGAGATCCATCAGTGTTGTCCTATGAAGTATCAGTTAATACTTATTGATGTATATTATCACATTTTTTAATATATCAATTTACATGTGCAAGCTAAATTTGATGGGCATATATGTTGTTTCTAGTTCTGGGCTCTTACAAGGGAGATGAGAATATTCTTTTGCTGGATATTTGATGCTCAGATTCATATATTTTTTTCATGAATATACCTAGCAATGTAATTACTGGGTCATAGATATGTGCATCTTCAGTTTTGACAGATACTGCTAATCAAGGAAAATTATAAGGGGTGGCAGTGCTAAAAACCTCAGTAATCTGGTTCGAAAATATTGTAACAAAATAATTTTTAAAAATCAAAATGAATGTAAAAAGTCCACGATAAACATGATATCACCATTTGAAATAAAGACAGCCTGTTTGTTTTATGACCCATATTATCAGACAACTGGAACAGCTTGCAGGGGTCACTTGCAGAAAGAGTTTATGAGAATTGAAAAGGACATGAGAACAAACTCAGCAAGGTAGGAGTTTATTCATACAGAATTTGTTTACTCTAGGGTTCTTATTAACATTTTTTATTTGGTTGAAAATATAGGAGGATAATTTGATTAGTGCATTTAGCGGCAAATGATTCTCCTTCTGTCTCAGGCTCGCATATGGCTCAGTACAGTATCATTGCCAATAAGTTCTACAAAATGGTTGTTCCAACTGAGACCCTCCCCCGAGAAATAAATGACAGTTCTAGATATTCCGCAGCTTCACCAGCCCGATATTGTCAGGTTTTTCTGTTTTAGTTTTTAAATACTGACTGATGTGAACAAACATGGCAGTGCAGTTTTAGCCTTTATCTCCATGATGTTTGAGGTTGAATAGTTTATCATGATTATGAAAGTTCTGCTTTTCTGAAAGTTTGTTCAATCAAGTCTGTTCCCAATTTTTCTAATGGGTTGTCTTTTCCTCATTGTTTGGAAGATATGATGTTTTCAATAATAATTGCACTGAAAATACTTTCTCTTGTGATATGGATTTCATCATTATAACCTTTCTTTCTCTTTTGAGGAACAGACATTATTGATTTTTTGAATATTATACAATCTTGTTATTTGCTCTTTGATTCTAATAGGTTTTCTGACTTAAAGGCTACCTGCTATTAGTATTTTAACACCAGCATTCTTTTGTTGTTTTGTAATATTTGTGTGTGTCCATAGTTTTAACACACTTTGCTTTTTACCTTTTGGTGACTCTGAATTGTAGGTGTTTCTCTCATAAACACCATTTTGTTGAGGTTGAGTTATTTAAATCCAGTATGACAACTTTTATCATTTAACTGGAGCACTTAACTCATTATATATGTAGTTATTATGTAACTACTGAGATATTTGGATTAACATTTATATCCGTGGTCTTTGTTCCTGTTTGATCTATTTTTATTTTTTATCTTTTTATTGTCCTTTATAAAAGAGTAATTCACATATTTTTATTATTTTTTTTTCTCTGTTACTTATCCATGCTTTCATTGTTTCTTTAGTGGTACCTTAGAAATTATAGCATTCATATTTTACTTTGTAAAGGTCTTCCAAAAATAAGTCCCTGTATTACTTCCCAGATAATACAATAACTTTGAATAGTTTAATTATAGTATCCCTCTACATACATTTTGTTTCCCACTTTGCCAATGTGAAACTGTCCTGTACCCCAGAAAAGCCATGCTCTTTAATCCTTATTCAGCATTGCTGGGTGGGAACTTTTTTATTGTTTCCATGCAACTCACCTAATTGCGGGTGGTAATTTTTTATCAGATGATTTCCATGGAAATGTGTCTCCACCCATTCAAGTTAGAGTTGCTTACTGGAGCCCTTTAAGAGGGAAGCATTTTGGGAAAAACTCAGTGCCAACAGAGCTCACACAGCCAGAGACCTTCAGAGATACAGAAGGAATTTGCTTCCAGGATAGTTTTATGAAATGAGTAGAGAAAACTAGCATACATCACCATGTGTCTTGCAAAATCAGAGAGAAAACTTGAACTTCTACCAGACCTTTCTTTGGCATTAAGGTTCTCTTTCTCTGGAGTGAGGGTTATTTTTCTCTGAATGCCTTAATTTGGATATTTTCACAGGCTTAGAGCTGTAAGCTTGCAACTTAATAAATTCCCTTTTTAAAATCCATTCTATTTCTGGTATATTGCATTCTGGCAGCTTACAAACTAAAACAGATTTTGGTACCAGAGAAATGGGGTGCTGAGGTTTGCAAATATCAAACATGGATAAGGGGAAGAGTTGTGAGGTGCTTGATCAAGAATAAGGCCTAAAATGCTTTCAAGACACTTTTGATGGAAATGTAGACTCAAAAGATAACTCAGATAAGGCCTTAGTCAGGAATGATGTATGCGTTATTGCAAACTGGGAGGAAGGGGATCCTTGTTTTAAAGTAGCATAACATTTAGCAAAATTGACTACTGGTTTTGGACAGAAGGCAAATTTTAAAAGCTTAAACTTGTATATTTAGCAGAAGAAATTTCCAATTAAATGTGGAAAGTATAGTCTGGTTTCTCATTGCAGCTTATAGTGGAATGTGACAGGAAAGAGACAAGCTGAGAACTGAACTCTTGGGTACAAAGAGACAAGAATTTATGGTCTGGAAAGTTCTGGGCTTCCAGAAAGAAGGACCTCACAGAATACTGCCCCATATGAGGATTTAACCAAACATGGAACCAGTCAGCCATTTCAAAAAGCACCAAGATTGGAGACACAGTTATCCTAGAAGGATTTGTGGAAAGTTCAATTGTCTGATGGTTATGATTCCTGCCTACTATAGAGAAAACCTACAAGAGTGCTGTGGAATCTGTATAATGGAATCACTGCCAGTCTGGACTAAAAAGAACAGAAAAGGGACAAATTGTAGGAAAAATAACTTCAAAGACAAAACCATGGAAGCTAAGGTCTGAAGCCAAGAAACTTTGGGCTGGGAGAGTGGACCCACCTATGCAGTTGAAGAGGATGAGTTTGTCCTGAAGGCAGAGGTCAGGAGTTTTAGTTCCCCAGGCCTTGGAAAGGGTGGAACATATTCTTTTGGGATTGGTGAGAGCCTTGCTGCCACCAGCAAGGGGGTTGTGTGAGCCCTAGAGATGGGAAAGAGCCTGGGTATTGCTTGGAGAGGGTGGAGCTGAGAAAAAAGGTGGTCTCCCCAGTGTCCTTCAAGGTTGCAATTCTTATTTCAGTATTTGGAGAGAGACAGGCTGAGGTGTTGGCCCTTGGAAAGGGTGGGGTTGCCACCTTCTGCAGCCCTGAGGATAAATGACTCTCAGACTTTGAAATCTAATGGAGTTAGCCCTGCTGGCTTTAGGAACTGTTTGGGGTCTTTGACCCCTGTGTTCCTCCCAATTTCTCCCTATGGAAATGGAAACATATATCCTATGATTGTCCTTCCTTTGAATGTTGGCAGCAGATAACTTATACTGAGCTTTAGAGTCCAGAGCCAAAGGAGGATTTTGCCTTAGAAAAGATCATGCCCATAGCTGACTTTTTGCTGAGATTTTGTACTGTTCCTGACTTTGTAATGTTGTATTTTTACTGAAATGCTATAAGGCTTTGTCATACTGTGATGGAATTAATGCATTTTGCATTTGTAAAGAACATGTCTTTTGGGGGTCAAAAGGTAGAATGTGCCTTGAAATTGTGTACCCCAGAAAATCCATGGTCTTTAATCCTCATTCAGTATTGTTAGGAGGGAGCTTTTTTATTGTTTCCATGTAGATATGACCCACCCAATTGTGGGTGATAACATTTGATTAGTTGGTTCCCCCGGAGATGTGTCTCCACCCATTCAAGGTGTGGTTGCTTCCCAGAGCCCTTCAAGAGGGAACCATTTTGGAAAAAGCTCAGTGTCAACAGAGCCCACACAGCCAGAGACCCTTGGAGATGCAGAAGGAAAACATCCCCAAGGAAGACTTATGAAATGAGAAGAAAAAGCTAGCAGGTATTGCCATGTGCCCTCCCAGCTGAGAGAAACCTCAAACTTCATCAGTCCTTTTAATTCTATATGTATATATCAAACCTCCAACAAGACCTTATTAAGTATTGTTTTGTACAACCAATATTCATTTAAAATATCAAAAAAAATTACTCTTTTCACTCTATAGTTTTTTCTGCATTTCTGTCTGAATAAATCACTTTACTATTCATTTTTTTATTGTGAAAAATAACATATATACAAATAAGCAATAAATTTCAAAGGACACTGCAACCACGAGTTGTAGAACTGATTTCAGAATTTGGTCCGAGTTTCTGGCAAAGGAATCTCTAGTGTTCTCACCAGGATATATATATATATTTCTTTTCATTTTAAATGATAATTTCATTGGGCATAGAATGATATTTTGGAAGTTATTTTCTTTAAGCCTTTTACAGATATTTTCCCTTGTCTTCAGACTTCTGCCTTTTCTGTTCCTGAAAGTTAATATATCATTTTCCTTCTGGATGCCTTCAAGAGTATCTCTCTATTTTTCAGCAATTTTATTATGATGTGCTTAGAGTGTTAGGGTTTGTTTTACTTGATCTTTGCAATTTATGTGGTTTTTGTATTTACCTTGCTTAGGATTTCATATTCCGTTTTAAACTTGAGGCTTGAGGTTGGTTTTTTTTTTTTTTTTACCAGTTTTTGTAACTTCTCTGTCACTATCTCTTTGAATTCTACTTTTATTCTCTCTAATCTTCTGTTAAACATATCTACTGAGCTGTAATTTAAGTTATAGCATTTTCAATTCTAAAATTTACATTCAACCTTTATAAATATCAGTTTTCTGATAAAATTTTCCATCTTGCAATCTCTATTCTTATACAAATTTATCACAACTATTTCAAAGTTTGTTTTGACTCTAATATCTGAGGGCATCTGTGGTTCTCTGTTGGGGATTAAATCCTGCACCCACAAAAGGCCTGTCCAAAAGACTAATCTTAGTCTCTGTGGGTGTGAACCTATTTAATTAGGACCTTTGGGGATTTTATTAATTAGATTGTGCCTAAACTGAGTTGGACCTTAATTCAATATGGCTAAACTCCTTCTAAGCAAAGGAAATTGGACACAGAAGAGAAGCTAACAGGGAATAGCCAGGAGCTAAAAGCCAGTGTAAATTGGGAGATAAAGAATAAGAAGCCAACATGTGCATCGCCTTTTGACAGGAAAGCCAAGGAACCCCAAAGATAGCCACTCAGTAAGAAGAAACCAACCCTGGGTGGAAATAAGACTTCTAGCCTCTGAAACTGAGCCAATAAATTCCTGTTTTTAAGCCAGCCTGGTATGTGTTTATCAGCCAGGAAACTAAAGCAGTCTCTTTCTGATAATCTGTATTTTTCTCTTGATTATATTTCTTAGTGTGCCTGATAATTTTGGTTTGACATTTTGCTCAACAATTTATAGAAGTTCTGCCTGATCTTTCCTTGACAAGCTTGCCCTATCCTAGGGAAGGCAGCTAGAGTGGGGCCAGATCACTTTAATCTAGTCATGGATTGAGCTGAGTTATGATTGAGCTGCAATCATTTTAAGGCATGATCTAATTTTATGTTGTTTCTTCTCCTGAGGTATACCTTTCTGGTGTCTCAAATCCTTCTTCCTGGGAGGTTTTTAAATAATCCTTTTAGTTTGCTTGCTTATTTCCCTGTGCTGTAAGACTTCTAAAAGGTCTGCTCTGCTTCTCAGCTGTAGGCTGTGTTGCTTCTTACCTTTTCATTATTTTATATTTAAGATTTCCCCAATGATTCAAAAAGAAGAGCAGTGTGTTGTGGTCTCTCTTATATCTCCATTTTAATCTGGGATCTATTCCTCTCGAATCCTGCATGCCTCAGTCCCTCTGTGATGTCATTACACAATTTTTCTTTTAATTTTAATCAGCTATTTGGTTGTTCTCAGGAGGATCACTAGTCTATCTCTGGCTTTTCCGTCTTAGCTGACAGTGGATTCTTCCTCCAGATGATCCTTGGGATTTTTAAAGCATGAAATCCATTGAGATGCAAAAATAGATTTAGATTCAATATAAAGTACTACATTTCAGGGATGGGAATAAGTTTCACTCAAGTGTAGAACGTAAAATCAAATGATCTGTCGTTTCAAATCTTGGTCACAAATCCTTGCTCCAAAATCTCCTATGGATCTTGAAGCAGTTATTTCATTTCTTGAGCCTCAGTTCCTTCATCAGTACTCCGGGGATAGAGACATTATAAACTCAGTATTATTGCAATGAGGATCAAATGGCACAATGTAAATTATAAAATGTAAATCATTTACCATATAATAAGTGGCATTCAGAAATACTTTTTTTGAATTTTATATTTTGCCATTGATTATAGAAAAAACAGTTGCCTTTTGATACATGGAGCATAACTAAGCAGATGGAGGAGATGTTTGTTTAGACAGTACAATTTGCCCAAGAGATATTATATCATCTCATAGATAGAGAAATTGTTCTGCCTAATCACAAAATTAGCCCTGAAGAGACATCAAAGAAGACTTCAGGAATTTCACAAACAGACATTTATGTAACTCAGGAAATCTACTGCTCCTAAAACTGCATATGCCTCAAATCAAACTCTTTACCTTCCCTCATTCATCAAAACTATTGACCTTTTTGTCTTCAAGAACCCAGAAATATAAAGTATTTATCCTCATCAGGCTATAAAACATAATGATCTATGACTCCCCCCATCTAATCAGTCTCCAATACTGGTAACTATATATTACCTTAAAAATATATCTGAACACAAAATCTTTTTGGCATTTCCACTGCTCTAGCTTGGATTCGCATCAGTGTTTTACCTATTAGTATTATACCAGGCGTCTCTGCCTCCATGCTCTCCCCATTAAAAGGTATTCTATTTGCTGTCACTAAATAGAGATTTCAGCTTATACAAAACAGAACCCTAGTCATTTTGCTCTTCATCCAAATCTATTCAACTACTTCCCACAGAATATGCCATATTGTTTCTCATTACTGTGTATCAGTTATCTGAAGGCTTTGTCAGAGTTTTATTCTTAAGTCTCAGCCCAGTAGACTGACCAGCTCATTCTGATTTTAGCATGGAAATTCCAACATCATGGGAAATCCCTCAGTCCAAGAGAAGCTGAAATTGTCAACCATCTTAGACTTACTGAGTCAGAATCTCTTGTGGTAGATCCAGAAAATTACATTTTCAACAGTGTCCTACAGTGATACTTATTCACAACAAAATGTCATGGAACCACTGGTCTAAAATAATGTAATTTCAAATTTTTTGGTATTGTTTTACCATGGGCTATAACATTGGCATAATTTTACTCCAATTTGTTTTTTCAGCATTACCTCACTCAAAAATGTGACCTCCTTGATACCAAACACAATTTATTATATTTTAAATCCACAATGCTTAAAATATAATTGTGTCTCAATTTTTCTTGTTGACTAGTTACATGAATGTAGTGACTATTTTGATTGCCCTGTGAGGGTAATTTTGTTGTTTCCTTTTTACACTTCCCAGAATGAATTAATGTGGAGGATGAATGCAATATAATAGTAAATAACTTGATCTTGTTCTGTTTTTTCACTAATTATATTTTAATCAATTAATCAAAATTGGTGTCCATGTTCAAAATGGGTCTTTAGCTTTATTACATGTACTGGCCTGAGTCCTGTCTATGGCCTGTGGAATGAACTGCAACACAGAGGTGGTGAATACCATGCAAATGGCCACATGGAAGTCTGTCCAGACACTGCATAAGAAGAAGAATATTCCACAGGCAAAATATTTAGAAATAAGAGAGAATGTATAGGCAATGTGATGGTGTCTCAGTGGCAGAATTCTTGCCTGCCATGCCAGAGACCCAGGTTCAATTCCTGGTGCCTGCCCCAGCAAAAAAAAAATCTGCTATTAAAAGAGAATGCATATTCATTTAGGTGCAATGGTTAGAGAGTCCATTTCTTAGAAATGTTGAGACATTATTCTCATTAACAAATCACAGCGGTTAAGCAATTGAACATGAATCCTTACTTATTATGGGATCAAATGTGAATTTATAATATATCAAATGATCTAGCATCACATTCTTTCATTTGTTTATGGAAATACTGAAGAACTCCAAAAGAGTTTCCATTTTCTGGCTAAATATCATGAAAACTATATAAGTATAACAAATCTTAAGTTGAGTGCTTCTTTTCATGCATCATCTTGGTTTAGCTTCCTACAAGGAAGATTTGATAGATCATTTCTACAGGGCATGGCTAAAAAATGTTAGATAGACTGATGAGCCCCTAATGGATATTATTTTAAGAGTTCACTCAAGAGACATTTGTTTATAAGCTATATACTGGTCCTATAAAAATAACTACAGAATTTTGGAACCAAAGGCAGTGATTATTCCAAATATAATTTCAGCACTGCCTTCATGGTATTTAAGAAAATGGTCATATCACATTGTACAGAAGTGCCACCATGCACAATGCCTCTTAAGAATACAACTGAATAAACATTGAGTGAGTTTCCAAAGTAGAAATAGCCAAAATTGAGATTTGGTTCTGCTGAATGATTTAACAACATTCCTATGTTTTTCTATTTTGTTTTGGGTATTTAGAATGCAGGGATGACTATACAATGGATCATTTTGTATGGTATAAGGTAGATATTTTGGTACATACTTTTTTGGTTTCTCATCTGCCTAAAACTGTATCACTAGATTTTTTTTGAATTATGATTTTTCTTTCTATATTGTCCAATAATATTTTAAGTTTTTCCATAACATTTATTCCAATTGACTTGAAAGTTACTGTTTTTGTTAAAAAATTTTAAATTGTTGTCCACTTTAAAAATGTTGCGATACTGAGTGCATTAGTCAGCATTTCTAGGGAGGCAGAACCAATAGGAGATATCTGTAAATATGAGATTTCATAAAAGTGTCTCATGTAACTGTGGAGATGCACGTGTCCAAATTCCATAGGGCAGGCTACAAACTGACAACTCTGATGAAGGTCTTCAGTGAATTCCCCCAGAGAGGCTGGCTGGCTGAAGTAGAGATGAAAATTCTCTCTTCTGACTGCCAAAGTCATCACTTCTCCTTTGAAAACCTTTGACTGATTGGACTAAATATCTCTCATTGCTGAGGACACTCCTTAGTTGATTGTAGGTGTAATCAGTCATAGGTGCACTCAACTTACTGATGATTTAAGTCCACAAAATGACCTCATAGTAACACTTAGACTGGTGCTTGCCTGACCAGACAACAGACAATCATTACCTGGCCAAGTTGACACATAAACTGCATCATGACACCAAGTAAATGGAGCAAATGCTGCAAAATGAGAGATAGTCTTGATTTCAAAATTGTATATTAAATTCTTTAAATAAGTCAGTCTAAATATTTTCACATGTACCATCTTTTGTATCTCTTCACTGTACCTTTCTTAGACAAGTATTCTTATAAGGAGAATTCATCAAATGAACTATCTCTGTATCTGATATGCTGCCTGTTTGGCTACTACAATATTATAGGCATATTCACAGGCAGTCCAGTAGTTTAACCAAATGAAAATAATAGATCCAGGAACATATTTAAAAGAATCCAAGTATTTTTTCCACAGGTTGAGGTGTCCCAAAACAAATTTTTAGAGTAGCAAAAATTAAACTTCTAGGTCATTTGATCTTTATTTTCTAATTCATTTAATTATTCTCTCACATTTGTAGAGATAAATTTCAATTTCTTGACGTTTGCAAACTTTTATTTTTATAATTGGATTTGCTAAAAGTTTTCATAGCTGATTTTTCTCTGATGTTCCATTCATTAAATACTATGAAAATTTCTACTGATTTTAAGCCAAATACTAGCAAGTTTTAGAAGTCTAATTTATGAAAACAATCAAATAGCATTGTGGAACATTTCAGTTGATTAATAAAGTAGTTCTTCAAAGGCTCAGCTCAAACATTTCAAAAATTTAATTAATGGTGTGGGAAAAAAATGAAAGCACATGTTCTTATTTGCCATGCTTAGGATTTTCTTTATTTATTCAATATCATCTTCAGCACAAAAAAATGCATAGTTCAGCTACTTTAACTGTGAATGAGTAAGCACAAATATACATTTCTAAATTTAGCAAGCATAGCTTGTATCTCCATTTCAGTTGAAATAATGCTGCAGTTTATTTGGACACAATTAATTAATTAAAAAAATTAAAAGAACATTTTTACACAATGTGGCACTGAAACATGTACTCATATTATTGCTGCAAAAGCAAATGATTTTATCTTTAATATCTGACTGTTCAACAGAATATAGAAAAGCATTCACAGTGAATCCTGATGCTTCAGCTTCAATAAAGTGAACTTTCTAAAGCTTTAATTTGGAAGAAAAATTGAATTGGATGAAAAATGATTGAATTGTTATTGGAATTAACTTAACTGATCTTCTCTTTGAAGGTTCTGTATCACTGGTAAAAATTTACATCCTTTAGCTGTTTGAGAAAAATGAGTGAAATTAATTTAGAGTAAGTTATTTGACCTATAAATTCATGCTTGGGGGGATAAAATATAAACATCTTTAGCAAATGCAGATGTTAAAGCATTGACTTCTAAAACTATCTTCCTTTATAACTACTAACATTTGAAATACATGCCCATGTTTGTTTAGCATATTTTTTCTGGTTTTATATGGCCTGTGATATTCTTGTAAGCCCCATGAAAGAGGATAAATATTTAAAAATATTTTATGTGTATTACAAATTTTTCACTAGCAACTTTCTGAAAAATAGATTTTCAGTACTTATAGTTTGACAACAAAAATGAACTGTCAGTTTTAACTTATTTTGCTGAACTGGAGAAAAATATTTCAGAAACCAATATATAAATAAAAACTTTTTAGATGAATATCATCCAATTGTAGATTTATATCTACATGCCAAAAAACCACTAGAGCAAGGGGCCGGGCAAGATAGCATCATAGGGAGGTGTGGAATTTATTTAGTCCTCTAGGGCTGCTAATTAACAGCCAGGAACTATCTGGAACAACTCTTTGGGGGGCATCATGACCAGACACACATCATACACCAGTCTGAAATGGGTGGAAGGGCCAAGATCACAGCACAGAACTTAATGAAAATGTTCAGAAATTTGTTGTGAAGATGAATGTAGAACTATATGATGATGCTGTGAACCACTGATTGTATACGTTGGATGATTATATGGTATATGAATATAATTCAACAAAACTGCATTTAAAGAAGAATGACAAAGGGGGAAAAAAAACAAAACACTATAGCAAAAATGGCCACTACTCTCCATCTGTTTTACAATTAGCCTGCTCAGTCTCTCCTGCATATATTTTATAAGAACCCAATTTAGAATTTTTGTATTTCCTACTAATCCTGTTGAATGATGGCCTGTTCACTTCAAGCAATTTGCAGAGCACCATGACATGGGCATTGGAGCAACTGGATGGTCAGCAAGTGGCTTGTATAGGCAGGAGCATCAACCATCTCTCCTACAACTACCCAAGACTGACTGAGTTAGCTGTTCCCAGCCAGATGTTTCTGAGCACATTTTTATTTTATCAGCGAGTGTCTTTACACAGTTTTTTTTTTTTTAATGTCTGTTCTTACTTATTTGTAACTCTAAGAAAATCTTATTTTTGAGTGGACTCAGACTTAGAAGTAGAAGCTTTCAGAGAGGGCAGCCTCCGTTTCTTGACAATCTGTGCCTGACATTTTTCTTTGGCCTCCTTCATCTTCTTGGTCAAAAGTTGAGCATATTCTGCCACCTCTTTCTCATTCTTCTTAGAATGCTATTTCTTCAGGGCAATACACTGACATTTATGTTGCAGGACAAGTGGAGTAACAAGATGCTGAATCTTGGGCACTTTGGTCTCAGTTTCTTACCTTCTTTTTAAATAATAACCAAACTGAGAACACTCAGATTGGCATCCACAATGCAATCCTGAACAGGTTGGTGCTTCCTTTCTCCAGTTCTCCTTTGTCTTTAACAGGAATGACCCCTACTCAGTAAAAGGTGGACATGGCCATGGGTCAAGACACCCAGCTTCATTGGGGAAAACTTGTTGTTTCCACCACTGATTGAGACAAGATGACCCTTCCACTCTTTGCCCAGAGTGTCAGCAGCAACTTCTGTGGCCATTCGCTTCTCATAAAAGTTACCTGGTTCACGTTCATTGTCCATTTCAATGAGCTTCTGGCAGCTGGTGGCTGGGAAGAGGATGTTCATCTCCATGCTGAGACAGCCGACAGCCTCCACGGTGCCGCGAGGTGCCACACAGCTGTTGAATGAAATGTGTGGGTTAACTTGTTTCCAGTAAAGGTCATTGCTGGTCATCTTTCAGATTGAGCCACAAGGTAAATCTTTTAAAATTTTCAGAGCATGTGTATCTTACAGGATAACAGATGAGATCCTAGAAGAAACTGAAAGTTCAACGTCGATTTTTGCCATTACATCTCAGCTTATTTTAATGCAATTATTATTATTATTTTTGCATGGGCAGGCACCGGGAATAGAACAGGGGGTCTCTGGCATGGCAGGCGAGAACTCTGCCTGCTGAGCTGCTGTGGCCCACCCGCAATTATTATTAATAATAATATTTTATAAACAAATGCAGGGCAAATGTTAAACCATTGATATTTGAGGCAACATTGAAAAGTGGGGCACACAGATACCATACTCTTGACCTAATACAACAGCGCTTTATTCTCATGTAAGGAGTAGCTCATTAAGATCCTGAACAAACATAAATGACTTTTTCTGCTTGATGCACTGATTCCCCAATGCTGACCCCTCCTGCCTATAGGTCCTCTACTTCTTGTATTGGTATCCATTCTCTTGGTAGCATTTTCTGCTACTGTCATTCCCTCTCCTTGGCATCAACACTGATATTGCTGTAAGCAATCACTAGTTGTGTAGTTTAAATGAGGAGTGCATAGCTCTCTCCCAATTATGCTAAACTTTATCATTAAACTAGAAAGCAGGGCAGCCACACACTCGTTTCCTACAGTGCTTTATTTTGCCACATTTATTCATTCATTATATTTCTCCTATTTTAACAATCTTATACAAATTCCTTGGAGATAGAAGTCAGGAGATTATTTAAGTTTTTCCACTTCCTAATTTTTTGAAGTTGAATTTCCATGTTCTTACTTTAGGAAAGAGACCTTCTTTTATATGAACACTGACTGGGGATTAAGAGTGAGCCGGTGTTTTCTTATTCCTTAATTCATAGATCTGGGGAATATCCTTCACTGAGCACATCTAGTTCTGTACCCTCTCATGTGGGCAGGTAGATGACTGAATTTGCACAGGTTACCTGGCTATGGTCATTGGCCTGTAAAAATCAGCACAAAAATACAGTTCACTATAATAAACTTCATAATTCGTATGTCTGTTGCAGTGAGAACATAAAGGACAGTCTGAGTGAAAGAAAGTCATACCGAGACAATGACATTTGAGATAGATCATGAAAGATGAATCAGATAGAAGCAAAATGAAGAAGGGAGGACATTTTAAGTGAGGAAATAAAAACGTGTTTTAAGAAACTAAGATGTATATATGATCTATTTGAAGATTCATTAGAGTTTTGGGCAGAAGGTGATAATACTTAAGATAGAGTGAAAGATGGTTTCCACACTAAGAAATTTTATCTTTATTTGGTTTGTATTAGTGAACAAATAGAGTTTGTTAAATAAGGAAGCAGGATGATATCATATTTTTATAGAGTAATAACTCATAGAAATTTAGTGAATGGATAGAAAGGGAAAAAGGCAGAGGCAGGTAATCTTAGAAGTATGTTATTAAAACATTCTAAAAGATAGTCCTATGTTATAAATATGGAATTCAAAGTCCCTGAAGTTTATGATTTAAACCTTGGGAAAAGGTGTGGTCACATGTATTTTTCAGAAGAGAAATGGTCATTGGATTAACTAGCATGCCTGTCTCTAGGATATTAAAGTCCAAATACTACATAAGGATCGTAGCAGCATTGCAGTGGAGATGGCCAAGATCTCAATCACTTTTTAATTACTTTAAAAGATAATAAGACTGGTCTGGACCCAGTTTCAGGGATGAAGAACAGACAACTTTTGGGTAAAAAGACATGGGACCACTGAGTTGACTCCTACAACAAATTAAGTGAACAAAATTGTCCTGGTTCTGAATCAGCACACAACAGGAGTGGTAGCAAACAAATGAGAGATGTAATAGTTTGACCTAGAATGGTATGCTACAAGGGATGGATGACAGGGGATTTACCCTCCCTGGTACCTTTACTGCTATGCTGAAGAAAGGGTTCAAAGAAGACAATAGTGAGTAATTCCTACTCAGAGGAAAGATAAAACTCCCTGACAAGTTCTTGAATTATTAAAAGAAAAATAGATTAAGATAGTATCCAAGGAGAAGAGACTATTTTGATGATAGCTTAAATGGGAGCTTGGACCATTTGACTGTAATATTTAAGAGATGTGGCCTTCTTTTCTCCCCGAAGAAAGATTAATGGTTATGATGATAATATGGCAATGATGATAATATCAATGAGAGCTTAAGCATACTGAGTGCTTAATGCATGCCAAGAACTCTTTTAAGTGTTTAATAAGCATTATATGATTCAATTTTTATGACAACTTTGTGAATACATCCTCTTATTATCTTCATTGTGCTGTGGAATATTTTGATACCAAGACAGGCTACCTACATTAACCATGTTTTTAGGTTGTTAGAGCTGCTTTTCTTAAAAAGCAAACTAAATTTAACTCATACTATTAATCATGATGCTATCCTGTGTTTTCTCTATGTTGATGATCTGTGTTTAATCATTAAACTTAGTAGAGAATATTAAAGTAATGACTAGACAAGCTGAGAATATGTATTCTAGGGAAAAATCGAAGTGAATCTTAAATTTATAATTTTCAATTTCCAAACATTTTGGGCTTTACTAGTGTTATTCTGTTTATAGATTAATTCCACTGTGACCAGAGTACAACATTACATGATATCAGGTCACTGGAATTTATTGAATCTTGGTTTATGACCCAGCATATGGACAATTTTTAGAAATATTTTTATATGCTTGAAACAGCTGTGTCAATTGCTATTGTCAACAGACGTGTGTATAGAACAATTTAATCTATTTTGATTGTGTTGATCAAATAATAAAACATTTTTGTCTGATTGTTTTGGCAATTACTGAGATAGGTATATGAATATTTTCCATTGGATTTGTGTAGTTCTCATTTCTGACAATTTTTGCTCTTTACAGCCAGGCTATTCTATTTAAAACTAAGAATTGTTAGAGATTCTTGGTAAATTCAAAATTTAACATTATGACTTTTTATAGTAATGCTTTTTTGTATTGAAGTCTTCTTTATCTGATGTTAATTAGCTTTAATGGCTTCCTTTTGGCTATTTATATAATACAGCTTTTCTCTATACGTCTACTTTTTCCATCTTTTTTAAAATCCAGTTAAGATATCTTCCTGTAAACAGTGTATTATGATTATTGTTATGCATAGTTGTCATTTTAAAACTTTTAATTAGAGTATTTGATCAGATTGCATGTTTATTATTACCAGTTTATCCTCAAATCTTTCATCTTACCAATTGCTTTCAATTTATCCCCTGTGTTCTATGTCTACTTCTCTCCTTTTCTGCTTTGGTTTAGCATTTTAAAATATTTTCTTATTCTCCACTATTGGCTTGTTAGTTATAACATAGTTGATCATAGACTCTAGGGATTTTAAAACACATCCTTAGAGCTTTAGGACACTTTCACTACATTTTCCCCTGCTCCACTCTTATGGAATTCTTATTGTCTGTTCAATCAATATTCACTTAAGCTTCAATTCAAAACAGTTATTGCATTCAAAATAATTACGTGTGGATTTTTTTCAATCTCTACTCATTGATTCTGATTGTCATATATATAATATGGTAGAGTAAAAGACTATGTTCCGAGGCCAAAGTTCTCACATATACAGGGCAAACGGCCTGAAGGAGGAAGAGGGTCCTTGTTGGTTTTCTACATCAGAAAGAGTGTAACAACACATGCATGAGACGTATTTATTTGGGGTCTACTATGTACCAGATACTGCACTGTACTTTGAAAAGTCAGCAGTGAGCAAAAGAGGCATGTTGCTTGCCTTCTTGGAGATTGCATTCTAATCGTGAAAGAGACACAGATAAAGAAGACATACATATAACCAAATTCCAGTTTTTATGAATATTATAAAGGAAACAAGCAAAGGGATGTGGTTAAAAGAGTGTACTGTGAATGGCAATACTTTAGGGATATCATAGAAGACCTCTGTGACTAGATGCCCCTCCAGCCCTGCCTCAAGGACAAAATAAAGTTAACTGAACACAGAGCCAGGCAATCATCCATGTGCCTCACGTGGCAATCACTGCAAACTTAATGTCACACACAAGATGGTGAAACCCAACAAGGAAGGAGCCTTGGATCCAGAATAAACATTTAGAGGATACACCTTCCTTACCATTACCATTAGCAGAAACATTCCTTACCATTTAGGAACACACAGTTTTGACTTTACCTGAGCAAGAAATAAAATGGTATTATACCTGGGATATTATACACTTAAAATTTCATTTGTTAGATCCATTTGCATCAACCTCGCCAAAACTCATGGGGAGGAATTTTATATTATTCTAAATAAAATGGGAAGCTGTTGGAGACTTCAGGTAATAGAGTGATAGGGTCAGATTTACAAATTATGATTACTATGGAATATGAAAAATGGATGGAGGCAGAAAAAGCATAGAAGCAAAAGAATATTTCAGGGGTTAGAAGAATGGCCTTGTCAACAAATGAAGATTTCCCAGACTGAAGATGAGAGGATTAGAGAACAGTAGATATGTTTTGTATTACTATAAGTGGATATTTAAAAAAATTTATTTCATTGGTAATGAGCTGCTTTACTACTAAGGCTTGCTTGTAGGTTAGGATCACCAATTATGCTTTTTTTATGGTTAACTTAAAAAAAAATAGTTTTATTCTAATCACCGAGTGAAGCGCTCACCATCATAATCAATTTGAGAACATTCTCACTGCTCCAGAAAAAAAGTCCCATACCATTATTACCCTTATTATTGATGCTTAGCTTTAGTATAGTGCCTTTGTTATTACTGATGAAAAAGTATTACAATGTGTTATTCTTAGATATAGTCCTTAGTTTGCATTAATTGTATTTTGTCACATATACCACATTATTATTAACATCTTGTAATAGTGTTGCGTATTTGTTACAGTTCATGTAAAAACTTTCTTATATTTGTACAATTAGTGATGGTCATTCTCCACTCCAGGTTTTGCTATGTTATACAGTCCTGTGTGTTATCCTCTAGCTTTCCTTCTAGGTAGATACAAAACCCTAAACTTCTCCTTTCAACTGTACTCACACTTAGCACTGTTCATTACACTCACAGTATTGTGCTACCATAACCTCTATCCACTTCCAAACATTTACAATCAGCCTTATTAAAAGTTGTGTACACCTTAAGCATCATCTCCCCATTCTCTGCATTCTTTTTTTCTTCTGGCAACCTATACTCTAGATTTTAACTCCCAGAGCTTGTTCATTATTAGTCCATACTACAGAGACCATACAATATCTGTTCTTTTTTTGTCTACCATATTTCGCTCAACATAATATAGTTAAGGTTCATCCATGCTGTGGTTTGCATCAGGACTTCATTCCTTTTTTACAGATGCATAATATTCCATCATATGCATATACCACAGTTTGTTTATCCACTCATCTGCTGATAGACACTTGGGTTGTTTCCATCTTCCAGCAATCATGAATAATGCTGCTGTGAACATTGGTGTGCAAATGTCTGTTCTCAACCCTTCTTTCAGTTCTCATGAGTATATACCTAATAAGGGAATTGCTAGATCATATGGCAATTCTATATTTAGATTCATGAGGAGCTGCCAAACTGCCTTCCAAAGCAGCTACACCCTTCTACTTTCCCACCACCAGTGAATAAGTGTTACTATTTATCCACATCCTCTCCAGCACTTATAGTTTTCTGTTTCTTTGATAATGGCCATTCATTGAGTAGGCTACCTTATCAATTGTTTTTTGTATAATAGATAATTTGATCCTTAATGCACACTAAAAAAAGAAAATTATTCATTAAACTGTCAGAATGGATGCTTCAGATTATTAATGGAAGAGATGACAGTCTCTTTCTTTCTCTCTCTGCCACACACACACATGCACATATAATATTTGAGATGTGCTCACAAAAGCATATATATGCTTGTGAAAACATCTCAAATATGTATATTGTTAAAAAATGACAATTATATAATATTTGAGATGTGCTCACAAAAACATATATATGCTTAGTGAAGACATCTCAAATATGTATATTGTTAAAAAAATGACAATTATAAATAGCATGACTATTAAAACAGCAAACAAACAAAACTAGAAGCAGTGGCATCTTCACCAGAATTTGGTCTTATCAGATTTTTTTCCTAATTTTAATTTTAACCATCCTAATAGTAGTAGGATCTCATTGTGGCTTTAATTTGTATTTTCCTAATAGCTAATGAAATTGATCATCTTTTCGTGAGCATATTTACCACTTGTATAGCTTTATCTGTGAAGTGTCTGTTCAAATCATTTACCTATTCTCAAATTGAGTTGTTTGTTATCTCATTATTCTGCTTTGACAATTCTTTAAACATTCTGGATATAAGTTATTTGCGTAATCTATGATTTACAAATATTTTCTCATAGCCTAGATCTTGCCTTTTCATTCTTTCAACAGTATATTTCACAGAACAAAAGTTTTTAATATGGGTGAAGTTCAATATACCAATACAAATTAAAACTATGAGATATGGTATAGAGTTATTAGAATGGAAACAAAATTAAAATGCCAAGTGCTGGTAAAGATGTACCCCCCAATGTAATCTCATTCATTGCTGATAGGAAGACTCTGGAAAAGTCCAGCAGCCTCTTCTGAAGTTAAACATACCATTAGTATAGTCCAACAATCCTGCTCCTAAGAATTTATCCTAGAAAAATAAAACTTTTGTACACACACACACACACACACACACACAAACAAATCTAGCCAAGAATATTTATAACAGCCCTATTCATAATTTCCCTAAACTGGAAGAAACCCCAATTTCCTTATGGGAAAATAGATAAACAATCTGTGATATATCTACACAATGAAATGCTATTCAGCAATAAAAGGCAACAAACTATTGGCCCACAAAATAACAGTTCATTCTCAAAAGTATTATGCAGAAAGAAACCAGTCTCAGAAGTATACATATAAGATCACATTTATATGATATTCTTGAAAAGACAAAACTACAGTAATTGAGAACATATCAGTTGTTGCCAAGGATTAAGAGTTGGCGGGTGTGGGGTGGGGTGGGGATTTCGGCTACAGATGGACAGCATGAGGGAGTTTTCTTAAGTAATGAAACCTGTCCTGTATCCTAATTGTGATGGTGGTATCTACACATGCATTAAAAACTTACTGAAAAAAAAAAAACTTACTGAACTACACATCAAATAATCAACTTTTCTGTATATAAGTATACAAATAATAATGAAAAAGTGCTTTCCAAGAAATACGGGAATTTAGAGTCTTAATTCTTTTTACAACATAGAAAATGATCTATAAAGATGCAATTTAACTTGTTTGTACAGGTTCTGGCTCATAAATTACATGGTAGTCATAGCCTGTCTTCTATATCTTTTTACCTTTGAAGAGAGCATTCTCCAGAATATCGAATTTAATAGTTTGGACGTTTTGTTAGTTGTTACATACAATTTAGAAAAAAGTATATGGTAAATAGCTTAGAAGGCTAGTTTCAGGGCAAAAAATAATGCTATATAAACAAACAACTAATAATAAGTAACTACAATAAAATATTTCATAAAGCTTCATGGGAAGCATTTTGAAATCTCAAAAAAGCACGTGTATTCCTCAAATGTATATGAAATATAATTTAAATTTTATAAATCATAGTGTAATGACATATCTGAGTAGAAATTTTAAGATGGTGCTGAGAGCATATACTTATGTGGCTCTGTATGGCAGAGGGTGAGTGATGTGGCAGGGCCCTAGAGAGGCTCACATGCCCAGAGATAATACATTTTCATTTTCCAGATTGACATGCCATAAAGCAGAAAAAAAGTGTTGACCTTTAGACACATCTACTATTGCATTTGTTATACTGTATTAAAGATTGTTATTTACAAAGCCTTCTCCACTATTAGTTTGTAGGTTTTATGAAAACAGTATAGCTTTTATTCATTTCCTTATATGCAACACTCCCAGATTCCTGGTATATTAAATGCATTTAAAACAACTATATTTCACCAAATGGATGAGTCAATAGTAGATAGATAAATAGATAGATCAATCAAATAATCAGTTAAATAATTAAAAGTCTAATGGGTTTTCCCCATTTCTCTATTTCTTTAAAATGCTAGTAGACCACAATCAATCTAGTTATAAGACTCATACGTTGGGCCATATGAGTTCATATTTTCCAACGTCTTATTAGTGTCTCTAACTCTTAGATATAATTATCAGGTCCAAATAGGCCATCTTCTGGACCATATTAACAGCAATCTCTTTTATTCTCAAATATAATAATCAGGTTTATAAATCATTTTCTGGAACCTATTAACACGTTATACATATTACAGTAAAAATTCTCCTCACTAAAGAAGCTACTTATAACTTCTTCTCTATTCCTTTTTCCCCCCACTGTCAAGTGTATTATCTTTTGTAATAAGTAATTTCCTCCCAGGTACAGGTGACTCACTTTATCTGAATCAAAGTGATTTCACTGTTCAATTTGGATTTTGCTGATGTGTGTGACTGGTTTCAAATATTGAGCCCTGGCAGAGGAGCCTTCATTAATGCCAAGTAATTTAGAAAGCTAGGAGGAACTCAAGTTGGGAGTCAAGCAGAGCACTATCTGGGCCAAGTTTTCTCTCTCTACCAAATGATAAAGCCGATAAATTAAAATGAATATTGCAGATCTCTATAAGTAGGGACACATACAATTTCAAAGGACCCAGAGCAACATCTTCTCCAGAGCAGTGGGCATAGCACTCGTTTTTGTAACTCCAGTTGTGAGCATTTACCTAGCTCAGAGGATGAATCCAGTTAGAACGATTAACTCAGACGGCGTGTGCCTCAGAGGGGTTTCCTCTTTCTTTTTCTCTGCATATTAACCAACTCATCAGATTACCTGTATCTCAGTGATCACAATTGCCCAACATGCCATGTTCTCTAGATTTTCTATATCTCTTTAAACTCTCCCTGTCACTATGTATTCTGGTATAATTGTTAGCAATTGAATTCTATAAGAGATGCATGAAGTTGGAAACTAACTAATTCCCAATACATGTTCATCAGTGTGATTTTATTTAAGAGCAAATGAATAGCATCAGATCATCATGCTTTCTAGAATTATGGAATTAAATTACAAATCCTGATTTAAATTTTGACAACAAACAAGACCAAAAAAAAAAAAAAAAGAGGAATGTGATAGGATCCAGTTTTTAATCTATGATTTTTGCAATCACAGAGAAGTTGGATTACAACAGAAAGGTTTTAGGTAAATTGTATTTCAAAATGGTTTATGGCAATTTTTATGGTCTTATTTGGTGGTGATGAAATTCAATCAGGACAAATGCAGAAAACTGCATTTTAGAAGATTTAATATAATCCATAATCATATCATAGGAAAAAACTGATTAAGCACCTCTTTGAACAAAAGTGTTCTGAGGTACCTGGCACATCATAAATTCAGCAGCAATAATGTAGACTGCTCCAAAATATAAGCTTTGTTTAAATATTTTCAATTGCTCGGGTTATGAGTTCTGTATTTAGTAGCTACTCCAACCTGAACTTTCGTCCTAGTTGGGCTAGAGTCCAGATTGTGCCTCAAAACACAGGCAGCAATTTTAAAACACTATTAGATGCTAAGCAAACACTATACAGTAGGAATATCATCTAAGAGCCTTTTAAAATGCCAACACCTTGCCAAGTTGTGCAAGACATTTCTCAAGAGAAAATATAAAGGCACAGCCTTCAATTATCATCGACATGAGAATATTCCAGAGGCAGTGCTTCCATGCATTCCAAGTTTACACAGGGAAGACCCTTCCCTCCCCTTTCAGGATACACAGGAACACTCTGCTAAGATAAGACTTAAACACACTGCCTGTGATGATTGGTGTTGAATGCTGGTTGGATCAATTTTGAAGTCCTCCATTGTCATTATAAAATGTAGGAAAGAGAATAGGCTTTTTACAATCAGTCTGGACTTTAAATCTCTGCTTTTAATGGACAAATGACTTAACTTTGCTGGACTTCTCAACAATCTTCCGAATATGATTTTACTGACACAAATGAAATAATATAACCAAAGCGTTTATAAATTGTGGGTGGTGGTGGAGAGGCTATGTTCTGGAGTCAGTCTGCATACATTTGGGTCTTGGCTGTGCCAGATTGCTGCCCTAACCCTGTGAGTCCTCAGTTTCCTCATCCTTAAAATGGAGATGATAATGCACAGTCCATAGGATGACTGTGAAAGTCATATTTAAAATGCGTAAAGCATACCCACAACCCACAATGCTTAATTTGTGCTCAAAATGCTACAGTCATTCTTATTACATTTTTTTCTGTGCATGATCTTGCCTTGTCTATGATTTGGGATCATAAAATAATGTAAACCAGTATAAGGTCATAGCAAGGGCACAGAATTTACCTGGGGGAGAAGACAGGGTCCTCTGACTCTCTTTTCCTAGATAAGTGTTCTAAACTACATTATGCTACACTATTATTATGCCATAATATGCATACTCATTTACATGTAATAGAATTATCTGTAATATTAACTTTCCCCATTTCACAGGTGAAGTAATTGAAGCTTAGTGTAGTAAATAACTTGCCGTAAGTAAGTTCCATAAAGCTAGGTCTTACTGTACCCTGTCCTCTAATCGATTTTGTATAAGGAAACTAAATTGCTTCAAAGAACATCTTAAAAAATATATAAAGGACTTGACATTTCCATTTCCTAAAGGAAAACATTCTAATCATGTTATTAAAGATCAATTTTCTCACCAGGACAATCAGCAACATAGCTACAATAATTAATTGAATTCAATTTATTTTCATATGCCATCTCTTATGCCAAATACTTTCGAATGTGTGGGACAAAAGAATGAGATAACATTTATTCAGTCCTTTGACGTGAAATTTCCAACTTTTGCATGTCCCAGTTGATTGACCTATGTTCTCTTAAAAGGCAAGACGATAGATAGGGATTATTCACTGAATTTTCTTCCATTTCCCTTTCCTTTTTGCTTTTCAATCTCAGCTTCATAGAACTTGTTATAAGGAAGGTAAGACAATGAAAAGAGAGAAAGATGGCAATGCTGTGGGTAGGGTGGTTGCAGATCTTTTAGTCTTCAACTAGGGACTAAAAAACAAGGTCTTAAATTCTATACTTAATACACTGAAGGCTGACAGTGGCATCAGGTAAAAACTGTGAACATCTGGACAGATCTCTGTGGAAAAGTAGTGAAGTTATTATCCAGTTTTTAACGTATTGTCAGATCAAAGGGGTAATGTAAGTGCATTTACCTCTTTTTAATGTCCAAGTTCAGAATGCAGTGGTACGTTGGCATCCTTCAAAAGTGATAAAGAATTTCTCATAATATCTTAGCGAGGTCAGTCGAGTTACCACTAGCTGCTGGTGGAGGATTTTTGCATTCTCCAGAGTACACTGATAGATGAAACATTTTGCAGTCCATCAGTAAGAAGTGTGAAGGTCTCTTTCTGGTTTAGCTGGTAACTGATTGGCAATTTCAATATCACTCCCCCACACCACCATCACTAAACTTTAAGATGAGAAAAAGATCTCAAACTATTTGGAGCTCAACAACCACAATAAAACACAATTATTATGAGTAAACTGTTGGCTGATACTATCTAAAAATAAAAATCATTCTTTAAAGAGCATAATAAACTATCTTTCTATCAACACTTTTTGTCTTATGATTAAATATTAGATATAAGTCATTTTAACATTTATGTACCTTATAAATATTGTTTTCACCTTGGGTCTAATTCTTACACTGCATAGCCCTTTTTCCTTGAAGTCAAGTAGCTTGAAATTGTGCAGCAATTGTCAGCACAGACAGGGAAGTAAAAATAGAGAGTTGGCCATTTTTATACCTCAAAAACTCTCCTGACTAAAAGTCAAAATCATACTAACTTCTTCCTTAAGATCCCTTCAAAGATTATTCTAAATAAAATCAAGTAGTTAAATGTTTGGCATTTATTCCATGTACCTTTGAAAGAATGTCCTTAAGTAATACTGAATTCAAGCCTTGTATCAAGAATTCTTTATCTTAATGAATGCTACAACACTAACTACTGGAAAGAATTTATTTTTATGAAACTCTGAGGATCAAATCTCAGAAGCCATTATTCACATGATGAACCTATGACTTTCCAAATTGCTTTGAAGTACTGTAGAGAAACGCCTTTTTGTTTTTCTTTTTGAATTTGCTTTATTGGCCATGTAACATGTTGCTATTTATCATGAGAAACAAATCACTAAAAAAGGTGGGGGTACACTTAAATATCTCAGTGCATATTCATGACCTGTTTTAAAAGTTACACAGTGACATCTGAGATGAATCTATTAGTAATAGTCTCAATAAATGAAAACATGTAAACAGTTAAAAATACTTTAAAAACTCATTTTACTATTCTAGAGACTACTTTTATGCAAGCTTTAGCTAGATTGCTAGTTACCACGGTTTGCCAAATCCCAACCAAAACCATTCCTGTTAACCCTAAAGAACACCTAGGGCTCTATCTGAGATTCTACAAAAGTTTCACATACTGAGATTACTTTCCAGAAATCTACCACTTTCAGGTGGGTTCCTATGCCAGATAAGTCCTGAAATCCAGAGGAACCAGCTTCTCCAGAACATCAATTAGTTTCATTCCCCTATCCCATATTATTGAAACCCCTTTCCTACATAAAAAAGTTAGAAAGGGCAGAGCCCAAATACACCTAAATATTGGGAGAAAGATCAAAGGAGAAGGGGTAGTTAGAACAGAGAAGTTAGAATGTAACAAATGAGTTTGCTGAAACATTATAATGATATTTCTTTTAATCTCCAGTGTCTTGAAAGAGCTAGAAGTAAAGACTTTAATTTGTGGAACGTAACCCATATCAAACTCTGAAATCTGTTGTATAACTATGTGTTAAAATGTACTTTGAAATTTATTGCTTTTTTGTGTATATATATTATATTTCATAGTAAAAAATTTACTCATTTTATAGTATTATAAGTATTTTTACTTTATTGCAAGTTTAAAAAGTAGTTGAAATCTTGTCCTTTTATTTTAAAGCCATTTCTAATGAAATTCTCTTGATTTAATGTTAATTTGAGACAAACGGAAAATTTTTAAGCTCCTTTATAAGCTTATTTGATAGGAATGTACTAGTTTCAGCTTTAAGAGTCTCAAATACACTTATCACTTAACAGAGAAATTTTCAACATTAACATTTGTTACAACATATGGTATAAAACACACAGAATAGGAATTACTCAGAACACTTCTATCAGAATGTTTTGTGAATATGATTGACATGCTTCTTATTTCTAGTAATTAGCTGCCTTAAATGAACACTGATGGATTTACATGTTGTGGAAACATAAGATTCAGATTGTCTAAACAAAATATATGGAGATTTTATCTAATGCTTTTATCAATGAAGAAATTAAGCTTACATGATTATCCAAAGTTAAACACCCTGTACATTTCTCAACTTGGTTCCAGCCTAGGTCTCTTTCTCCATGTTAGTTCTCTCACCTGACCCTCACAGTGTACTGAAAAGTTTCTTCAATCTAATCATAGATAAACGCATTCATAAAATCAGGCGACTTTGATATATGACTCCTTTAAAAGGTTAACTCAACTAAAACTGTCATCTGGTAGGAGCCACACACAAACAGAATGTTCAAAATGCTCATAAGTAATGGGACTACAATTAATAGAGTTACATTAAGGCTCTATGGTAATTTAATTATAGTACTGAAATTAGGGAAATAAGAAAAGGAATGTTTATTTCCCCAGAACTACCACCTGGGGGTGACAATTCATTTGTGTCCAGCATAATTAATGCACTGAATTAAATTTTTCACAAATGAGAATATGTCCAAGGGTGCACATCAAATGCACTATATAAATAAATAAACACCAACATCCATTTAGGAAATAAACAATTATTTCCATTTCAGGCATTTTTTTTCCTTGATATTTCAAACAGTATCATCAGGCAATTTCACTCTTTTTTTTCTTTAGAAATCTGCATTTCGTTTCGGGCTATGACACATCTTCCTATTCTTCCTTTACATTTTTTTAAACACTCCTTTAACTTTGGCAAAAGTGTTATTCTTTTTTTCTATTGTATTTGCTGCACATGTCTTGACTACTCCTGTGGATTTTCTTAGCCTGGTTTGAAATTTTTTATTCTGTGGTCATTTTTTTGGAATGGATGTTAGAGAGAAAGAATGTTTTAAGGCCCTAGATACAGGGACTACTGCATCCTTATTTAATTGGCCAGATGTTATACAAAATTATCTCACTTAAAATATTTGTAAGTGTGTTATTAAGGCACTAAAACCTCTGAAGCGATTAAATTACATTAGTCTTGTTGTACCCAACTGTCTGCAAATAAAATCATTTCTGTTTCTAATAACTGCCCACCCACATTTAACTCTCCTCTTCTCTGTATCTCCAAATCGATGTTAAAATGTAAAAGCCTTCTGCTCCTCCCTTCTCCCATATCCTGATGTCCTTCTCTTCCTACATCTGCTTCTGACTGTCTTTTAAAATGCCCTTGATTTTAGACCACCTTCTCACCCTCAATCTCACTCTCTAACATAAATTTACTCACTTTGCAGACTTTCTACTCAAGATCACCTTCTTTGTGAAACTATCATTTAGTACTTACCGTTTTGCTTTAATCTAGTTGTGCAAATATTTCATACTTTCTCTCACCTTCTTAGAGCTTCACAATTGAGAATCAGAAATGACGTCTATGCCTTTTTAAATCCCCTCCCCAATCTAACACATATTTGGCAGATGTTATCCAATTAAAAATAAAAGATTTTGTGATTAAGCACTTTCTTTGAAATTCCTTCTGTTTAAAACATACTTTTCAAATTCTTTAAATTATTCCAAACCCTGCCTACCCCCCAAACTTGCCAAAGCTTTTCTTCTTTCTAAATATGTTATACACATGTATAACTTTGTTTTCCTTTCTAACTTTCAAAACCTCAGTCTCCCCACCTTTAATGGTATTAGTCAAGGGACAATCGCCTTATGGCTCAACTTTTGGACATTGCTGACCCCTTTATGTTTATTCCACATCAGCCAATTTCCCTCCAGTTCACACTGGAACTCAAGAAGTTCCTTCTAGATCACTTGAGATCTCTCCTTTAATGATATGCCCTTCTAGTCACAATTGCCTTACACTGTTTCTCACTGAGATTTCTCTCCTCTAATCATCCAATTCATAACAATGTATAAACTGTATATAGATCCATGGGGCACAGTAGTCAAAAGACATTCTACTCTTTACAGATACAATAGACTTTGTCCTCATAAAGGGGTCATGAATTAAATACTGTTTTTTCACCTAAAGCTTCTCTTTTCAATTTGAAATTTTTGCAAGCCATTTGTGGTAGTCCTTTTTACTCCCCCCAAAGCTAAGGTCTCACTTAACTCTCTACCATATCCTCAATAGCAGTGCTCCAACTCGTTCTGCGTCACTACATCCTGTTGGACTGACTTTTCTCACATTGAGGGGTCGTGGAGGAAGGGTGGAGAAATTGAGGACCATCAAGGAAGAATGAGTCACTTCTTTGTTTCTTTACAGAGCCCCATCCAGGTCACCATTGCATCCATCCTCATTTATCTGAAGAAAAGCATTCTAAGTTAAGGTTAGAATATCATATGCTACAGGAAATCTTGGCTGCTTCTTGATTTCCTTTGTAAGGTGCCCTCAGTGCTGCTTGTTGCTGAGTGCAGCCATGAGATTGATATACCACAATATCCCAATTTGTGGGTAATGTAGTTCTGTGCTATTGGGAGTCTGCTGTGCTTCAGAAAAGGATATAATATGGCTTCTATAGAATACATACACTTGTCTGTGAATCACTGTGCAATGAAAGTTTTCTGTAAATGTAAAATTGCTCACAATACTCTCCTACTCTGAGAACTAAGAATAATACAAAAAGAAATGATCAACCCAGGAAAATAAAAGGTTTTAAGTCAAAGCATTATTTTAAGATCACCGACTAGAGATATTTTTTTCCTTCTTAACTGTGCCGGTTTGAATCTGTGGTAGACCCAGAAAAGCCATGTCCTTTAATCCTCATTCAATATTGCTGGCTGAGAGCATTTTGATTGTTCCCATGGAGATGTGACCCACCCAATTGTGGGTGGTAACTTTTGATGAGTTGTTTCCATGGAGATGTGTCTCTACCTATTCAAGGTGGGGTTGCTTGCTGGAGCCCTTTAAGAGGGAACCATTTTGGAAAAAGCTACAGACCCGGGCGGTCAGAGACCTTTGGAGTTGAAGAAGAAAAACACCCCCTGGGGGTGCTTCATGAAACAAGCCTGGAGAGAAAGCTGGCAGACTTCCACCATGCCTTTGCAGTTGAGAGAGAAACTTGAACCTCTTTGGCCTTCTTGAACCAAAGTATCTTTCTCTGATGCCTTAGATTGGACATTTTTATAGCCTTACTTTAATTGGGACATTTTCATGGTTTAGAGCTGTAACTTGCTTTTTTAAAAAGCCATTCCGTTTCTGGTATATATCATTCTAGCAGCTAGCAAACTAGAACGCTGACACTTAATATGATGAAAACTCCTTACTCTTTAAAGAATTTTCCCTTGAAACTTATCTATAAGTACTCTCCTTTATTTAGCATTATAAATGGTGATCACAACACTGTAAATTATGGATGTGGGGAATCAGATAAGTTACTGCCTTATTCTCACAGTTGAATGCATGATTTCAAATTCACAAATAGTCTTCTATTTCCAAAATGCTCACCACTGTTTATCTTAAAAGCTTCTTTTTCTCCAAATACTACACCTTTGTTAACTCTGCATGTTAATTCACACAGTATCCTCCAGTTGGAATATCTTTAGACTTCTTTGTCATCCAATTTTTATCCATTTTCCTTTTTCAGAGAACTTCTCAAATATTCACATATATATTTAGCAGCTTACTTGGTTGAACTCAGTGGATCAATTCAGTATATTCACTAAGCATTGCTTACCCTAGAATGCCTGAGAGTTGATTAAATTAGAACCAATACAGAAGTAGCAGGAAGCAACTTCATTACCTTTTGGTGAAATGTAAAGTAAATAAAATTTCAGTAGCAATCTCTTGTAAGAAGTTCAACTAGCTGAACAAACACCAACAAAAATGTATATAACCTCTATGCATACATCTGATGATGGGCCATAATTGGGATCCTGTGTTAAAGTTATTTGAATCTTGAGTTTTGACTGGAGTAAAAGTAAAGGAAAAACATTGATGATCAACAGAATATTAGATTAGTTTTAAACAGTGAAGAAAAAGATAAAAGGAGACAACACTTTCTACCACTCCCAACCAAAGCCTACTGTTTTTCATAGTGATTTTTCCAATAGTTTCAGTGGTACTTTCTTAAAGAAAGAACCTAGTAGAAAATGAAAATGGGGGCAAGCAATTGACGATAAGAGATTATGATTGAATGTCAAGCTTTGGCTGAGTTTCAGAAGACTAATCTTTAAATCACTTATTTATAATGGCTGGTCAATAAGCAACTCAATAAATATCTTATTTATAAATCACCTTTTAATTTTCTGGGTAAACTTGAGTCCATTCTACCAGTTAACTATTCAAATATGGGGTAGCCATAGTATAAGTAAAAAGACATTACTAATCAGAGACAAGCTGTTAAAGAGTCAAAACTCCAATTTTTCTGGACAAGTAATTTTAAAAGCATCCTGACCAAAAAAAAAAAAAAAAGAAAAAAATAGGGATAATAATTTATAACTCATAGAATTCTGAGAGAATCAAATCATTAAGGAAATAAAAATACATTAAAATAGTATTTTTATAAATATGTTACTCTGTTGCTTAGAACATACTGTTTTAGATCAGCTTCTTTCTTTTCTTGTTGTATTTAAAATAACTTGTTTGCATACCTATTGCTTTACAATTACCCATTCCATGGCTCTTACTTAGAATATTACTTTGTGACCCACTATATATTCAAAACATCATTCTTGGCACTGATGATATATTCTTAAATAAGAGACAAGATTCCAATTCTCATGGATTTACATTATAGATCTCTTATCACCTTTGTCATGTGAAGGACTATTTTCAAATTTGCAATGAAATATCCAGTCACTAATTTAGGTCTGCTGCAGAGTCCATATTTACTTTCATATAATTAGTGTGGGGGAGAATTTAGGATGGCACAGACCATATGACTTACTCATTCATACATGCATACATTCATACAATTATGAATTGTATGAATTCATACATTTATCACATCAAAAACTTCCTAAAATCTTTATTACTAAACTACTTGAAATTCCTACCAATTTCAATGTCTAGTTCAGGTCCCATCTCTCCAGACCTAACTGATCTTTGCTTTTATTGAATGCCCTGAAAATGTGCTGTCTATGTTGTGTAATTAGCATGTAATTAGATAAACATGGTAGGATTTGTTATTGTTTCTTATGCATTAATCTTGGCTTTTGTGCTATGGTGAGCAAGATGAAATTAAAAGAATGCAGGCTTCAGTGGAATAGAGATTCTGAGTTGAAATCAAATGAGCTATGTGAGCGTAGTGAATTAATCTCTCCGGTCTCAGTTTTCTCATCTACAGATAATGAAACACTAATTTACTATATGGGTCTGCTGGTGATTTAATAAAATGTCTTCTATGAAATAATTTAGCATATCTTTTAGATCATGGAAAATGTTCAAAATTCTAATCCCTCATTATTCATTTGTGTCTTTTATGTCTTTCAAAATAATTAGGTTATAATAAGTACACAAAAATTTCTATTGATTTAATTTGAAATCAAAAGTTCATGACTTTTGTGCAAACTTGGCTCAGTGGCAAGAATTCTCGTCTGCCAAGCTGGAGACCTGGGTTCTATTCTTGGAACTTTTCCATACCAAAAAAAAAAAAAGTTCATGACTGAGATATATATGAACAGAGAGAGAGACATGTTAACTTTGGAATATGTAAATACAACTGCTGATACTTGCTAAAATAAAGAAATGGCAGAGTCCTGAGATGGACCAAGTGGGGTAGTTTCGGGTGGAAGTCAGGATTTTTAACATGTACCTACTTTCATGTGATTATGTTGTTGGTCATTACATATAATATTTTGGAAATATTGTCAAAAATTTCTAAATTGGCTCCTTCCCTATGTTACTGCCAGAAGTATAAAATGATAACTAACATGTTGCATGTTTCAAACATTAACATCTTAGATTCTTGTCCTAGAGAGAAACCTGGGTAAAAGTGAGCGGTAGTAATAGACACCTTACCAACAAAACACATTACTCAAATGCTAATGATAATCCACATACTGTTTTCATTTCACAGCCATACCCTCCATTGAGTAGCACAGTAATCAAGGAATAATTGATTTAATAGTCAATGATTTTGTGTTCTATCAATTGAATCCTCTAGGGAAATGACACATTTTAAAATGAATCAGCTTCAGGCAATAATCACTTTATTTTTAGTTGCTGTTCAGAATATATATTTTAATTCTAGAAGTAAATGAATATGCTTCATTCAGAAATTGAAATAAAGGAGGAATTATAGGAGGATTTATACTGGTGTTATACCTGGTGTGTTTCATTTAGGATAAATGCATATATTTGCATGGCTTTCCTTATTTGGGGAGACGTAGAGGAACTGTATTTTTCATTTCCCAATGCAGATATATTGATCACCCACTGTGTTCTCAATACACGCAAACATAGAGTGGTGGTGGTGGTGGTGGGGGAGAACCTAAAACAAGATCTTGATTTCATAGAGCTGGCAATCTCCAGAGGCACAAGCCTGAAACCAATAATTACAAGCATCTGTGAAAACTTCACAGGAATCTCATAGCCTCTGTGGTCAAGTATCAAGGGAGCATAATTAGCCTGTAATGTTAAATAATGCAGAGTTGTAGACCGAGATTCAATTCCATCCTATTAATGCAAATATATATTTCAGTACTGCCTCTGTGTCAGGTGTTGAGAGATACAGATATGCAGAATTTAGCCCCTGTCCTTAAGGAGTTCATTGTCTATTGGTGAAAACCAACAACTAGAGCAGAGTGTTATCAGTATTATTATAGAGGCCCAAACATAAATCAAATGTATGTCCTGTTGTTAAAAGCCCTAAGTATTCTACTGTGCATGAGTAGAAAACATAAGACAGACTATTCTTTTGTGAATACTCTACAAAGACCTTTGACCTCCTGTCTGTGACAGGAATATCAACAGCAGAATATTTTTCCTACTCTGTGATACACTATTCCTCTCTGTCAAGCTGCAGGCCATGCAGATATCATCTCCTGCTGTCTGTTGGCATTTTGTGTGTGTGGCCCTATACTGGTTGTACCCTGCTCGTATGGGAAGTTTTTCTCTTCTCCACCTTGGGTTACCATCCATCACATGGGCACCAAGGTTATGTGGTTGGATGTGGCTAATAACTATTTTTTCCTTTTAAGTGAAAAAGCAGCTTCAAGTTTATTTGCACTTGAATTCCCAAAGACTCAGAGAGCATCCATGGTCAGAAAGCTATCTCAGAAAAAGACTCCCAAACTACTCCCCATCTCCAATGAACATTGATATTACAGTTCAAGTATCTGTTTTCCCAGTATCTGCTGGCCCTGCTCTCGAATAGACTATTTTCAGATCCACAAAACCAGACCTCTAGACATGCTCAGATATACCTGAATCATTAGGTGAATAAGTAGAGGCTCTGACTGGGGTTCCTCTCCTGTGCCCACCAATATATAAACACACTTGCTCATCTTCCAGAGAGCAGTCCAGTCTTCATGGTATGCATTTTAGTCCACTGCTACTCACTTCCTTCCCTCTGAAGATGAGTCAAGCATCAATATGACCCATTTCCTCCAAGGGTATTTTCACTCAGATGGTCTTTGTGCTTTGAGAAACAGGCAAATGAATAAATGTATAAAAAATTTCATGTGGCTTAGGGGAAATTATCTTAACACACAGTGCAGCTTCGAAATATACCAAACATGAAGACAACTAGTCATCATATGTAAAGATGGTGATGCATAGAAATTTGTTCAATTTCCTCCCTAAAATGTTACTTTCATCTTTTATTGACTAAGATGTGCCATTGTTAATGAGTTGTGGTAGTTTGAAGCTGTTACGTACCCCCGAAAGTGACGTTCTTTTAGTCCATCCTTGTGGGTGCAGACCTTCTGTGAGTAGGACCTTTTGGTTAGGTTGTTTCGATTGGCATTTGACCCACCCAATTCAAGGTGGGCCTTAATCCTTTTTTACTGGACCTTTATGAGAGGATAAAAGACAGAAAAACCAGAGAGAACAGAGAGAGAAACACCCAGAGAGAGCTCGTTGGGAAAATCTCTTAGAAGAGCTGAAGGAGTCCTTGAAACCAGAACCCAGAGAGGACAGCAGATGCTAGCCATGTGCCTTTCCATGTAGCAGAGGTGTCCCAGATGCCAGCAACCTTCTTCAGAGAAGGTGTCCTATTGAAACCTTAATTTGAACATTTTCATCGCCTTAGAACTATGAACTTGTAAACGAAGAGCTTCCTATTGTAAAAGTCAACCCATTTCTGGTAGATTGCATTCTAGCGGCTTTAGCAAACTAAAACATGTGTAGTCATTGGAATTTGAAGAATGTGAATTAAAAATAAACAGTTGCTTTTGTTCGATATTGTGATTTTCATTCAAGAACAAAAGCATTTCACTTCAGTATGCCATTTTTCTGTGGCCACAAGTGGCCTTCCATTTTATCATCTGCCTTATACAATTGCTTCCAGATCATGCTTTGTTGACACAATCATGCCCATGGGGTGATAATAATCAGAAAAGATGTGGTAGAACTGTCCATTCAAGCACATTCCGGAGAAACTTAATGAACAGTGTGGTTACTAGTTTACATAGTATAATGCTTCTGAAAGTGTGCTCCCTGTACCAGCAGCAGCAGCATTACATAGATATTTCTTATAAATATGCAAGTTCTCAGCCTTCACACTAGACCTACTTACCCTACACTAGACCCTAAGGACACTGGGAGTGGGGTCCAGCTGTTTATGTTTTAACAAGCCCTTTGGATGATTCTCACGCACACTAAAGTTTGAGAATGGATAAAGTATTTAGGGTCTCTTTCCTTAAACCCCTTTTACACCCTTCACATCATCCTCAGTGCCTCCTTTCCTTACATAGTATCAATCATGATTTTTAATTGCATTTAACACCTTAATTTGCTGTCTTCGTCATTATTCTTCCTTAATACCTTGTTGTAATTAGCAATATCCCCAAGAGCTTATCTCTCTAGAGAGGGAGGGTTAAACTGTGCAACCAGTTCTTCACTTGATACCTTTTATACAGCCATCTGGCGATTCTATCATGTCCTATTTCTATTTTCCTATTGTGTGTGACTACAGTTCACTGCTATTTATTCCTTCCTGTGCTTGGTATAGATAGTTCTTATATAAAAATAACTACCTTGATTACCCCCAATTCCCTGTGTCTACTTTTCCTTACTTGAAGAGTCAGAAGTGGATATCTATACTTTATAAGTTGATATAATAATTAAGAGGAGAAACCTAACACCACATTCCCCAAGGTATTAAAAATTAATAAACAAACAAAACTAAGCCTAATGACAACCAAATTTTAAAAATAAACCTTTTTTTTACAAGGTTGTTCATCACTATTTTGGTGTCTTTATTTTCAATTTATTATACTTTCTTATTCACATAATTGTTTCTATTATAACTACCTCTACCTTAAACACATATTTTAACTCGTACTAATAATTTTTCCCAATATTGATGATTCCTACTGCTTTTCCAAGAGACTGACAACAGTCTGTCCAACCACTGAAAATGAGGAAATATCTTTGACATTTTAATATCTTTTTCATGCTGTTAGGCTATTTGTGAATTAAAGACAATAATACAACTTCAAATCATTCATAGTCTTAATGTAACACCTGTGCACTAAATCAGATTCTTAAATTCATGCCACTTTTCTTAGACTCACTGTAGTAACACCACAGACTATAAGATTAAAAGATACCATGTTGCCAAATTGTCTATAGTATCAGAAGTCTGATTTTCCTTTCATCTGCACTCATTCTAGAGTTCTTTCCTTCATGAATATTCTTGTAATTCTTCAGCTTCAGGAAGATAATCCCAACAGCCACCCTCATCAGTTTAGGTGTTTCCACTTCTACCCACCCAGATTGTGTTAACAGTGCCTTGTTTGCCACTTTAGATGGAAAGGTACTACAGTGTACCCATTAAGGAGGTGTGTTCTAGTGTAGGGCTACGTAGATGGAAATTGCAATAAAACGGGTGTGGCTCTAGTCAAGTTACATAACCTCATAATTTTATCTGCAGAATAAAGTCTTTTCATCTGCAGAATAAAGACAATAGGAACCATCTTACAAAATTGATGTGAGCATTAAATGAGTTAACATATGCATCAACACATCTAGCATGTGGTAACCATTCCATAACTGCTGGCCATGATTACATTTAACATGCTAAATAAGTGTATCATTTTACTGGAACCATTTAAATTCATTTTGGCGTCTTAGATTAAGTAGACGTAACTTGTAGTAATCATACTCTAATATTTACTTATATATGTTTATAATGGCAGACCATAAATGGTGTCTGTCTGACACTTTATGGCTCATTCACCCTTCTAGAAAATCTCTTGGCTCATCCAAACTGGATGCTTTTCTGTTCTGTGGCGGCATTCCTTCTAGCAGTGTTGTACCTCAAGAAACCATAGATTCCTGAGTCCTATGATAGAAATGCTTTGAGCTTGGGATAAGTCTTAAAATTCCAGTATTAAACCTTTCCAAATATCTTTCTAGCTTATGGCACAGTACAATGGGCAAGAAATAGGCAAGTGCCACACTGGGGAAGCACAACTGTGGAATAGACAAATAACCATCAACCATTTATAGTCCAGGTTTATCAGGAAATAGTCCACACTTGATAAAAACACCAAATAATTGTGACCTATTTTGTGCTCCTATGGTTTATTAGTGTGAGTTTAGCTTGAACAGTTTTTTATAAGATATTATCATTTGTAACAATATTATCATATTTTGCAAACTAACATGTTAACAGTGACCATCCTTTCAGGGTATGAACACCAAGGCCGCAAGTATTACTATGGTCTATACCGCATTAGCTTGAGTCTAAATGTAACATCCATAAAAATTATGTTAGCATTAACTGCTTCACATTTCATACTGACTAAATTAATTTGTTTCTGCCTACTAAATTGCATATTTTCCAAAAGATCACAATCAATTAAGGAGGAGTTTACTCAGGCATATTAAATAAATGAATCTTGGCTTCTAAGAGATTAACTTCACCTGAAGTATCTTCCCACGAAGGAAAGAAGGAAGGAGGTGAAACAGATGCTCAGTGAAAAGAATTGATGAATATCAAGTGTCCGTACTCTCGATATCATTAAGAAGATCTTGCTATAGACGAAAAACATATGAAATTGAAAAACTGTTCAATAAATGAATTTTTAATGTGGAAAAGTGAATTTGGAGAAAATATTTGCACACTAACAATAGCTAGCCAGAAAGACCTAAGGTCAGCTTTTATGAATTAATCTCAGATTGAACTGAACCAATTAGCACTGTCCTCAAATTCTAACTGATGCCCCTTTAGCTACAGACCTATACCTGGTTTTATACTTATGTCAGGACAAATGACAACAGAGAAAATTAGTTTCATTTGTATTGTTTCACCTTTAAGAATTAATCCATTCCCCAAACATATAAAGAGGACTAGTGGACACTAGTCCCAAGAATGGTAATTAACAACTTTAAAACAATACAATCACAAAGATTTCTAACCTACAATTTCATTTTATTCTTATACAAATGTTGGGAGGTAAGTCTCATTTTTTAAAAATTCAACTTTATTGATAGTTTTACAGCTATGTTAAGTATACATTTTGTTGGGTTTTGAATGTCTACATATGCCATGTAAACACCACTGCAATTAATATATAGAACATCACCTCCACCCACAACATTCCCTTGTGTCCTTACAACCACCCACCCCTGAGGACAGGACCCTACTGAAAAGCTTCTGTCATTATGTATTAGTTTTTCCATTTCTAGAATTCCATATAAGTTGAATAATGCAATATGTACATTTTTATATATGGCATTTTTCACTCAGCATATCTTAAATATTTTTCCACGTTGTTCTATGTATCCATGGTTGGCTTACTGCGAAGTAGTATTCTATTCGTGTACTATTTTTTGTGGTTATATGCCTCCTCATTTTTCTTGGGTAAATATCTAGAAGTGGGATTGCTTCAATGTATGGTGTTCTAGTTTGTTAGCTGATGGAATGCAATATACCAGAAACAGAACGGCTTTTAAAAGGGGAATTTAATAAGTTGCCTCTTTACAGTTCTGAAGCCGAGATAATGTCCAAATTACAACAAGTCTATAGAAATGTCCAATCAAAGGTATCCAGGAAAAGATACCCTGGTTCAAGAAGCCCGATGAAGTTCAGGGTCTCTCTCTCAAGTGAGAAGGCACATGGCGAACACAGTCAAAGTTTCTCTTTCGGCTGGAAGGGCACATGGCAAGCAAGGCATCATCTACTAGCTTTCTCTCCTGGCTTCCTGTTTCATGAAGCTCCCCAGGAAGCATTTTCCTTCTTCATCTCCAAAGGTCGCTGGCTTGTGGGCTCTCTGCTTCTTGTGGCTATGTCATTCTTCTCTGCTCCCTCTGAATCTTCATTCTCCAAAATGTTTTCTCTTTTATAGGACTTCAGAAACTAATCAAGACCCACCCAAATGGGTGGAGATATGTTGTCACCTAATCTAGTTTAACAATCACTCTCGATTACATCACATCTCCAGGGAGATGATCTAATTACAGTTTCAAACACACAGTGCTGAATAGAGATTAGAAGAAACAGCTGCCTTTATAAAATGGGATTAGGATTAAAACATGGCTTTTCTAGGAGAGATACATTCTTTCAAACAAGCACATATGATAAGTGTTTAACCACATAAGAAACTAACAAAGTCTTTCACAAAGCAGGTGAACCATTTTGCAATCCCATCAGCAATGAATGAAAATTCTAATTGCTCTCCATCCTTGCCAACACTTGGTTTTGTCATTCCTTTTTAGTCTAGGTGAGGCTGGTTTTTTTTTCCTCATCCTTATTTAAAGATATTAAGGAAATTATTGTTTTTCTTATGTTAAGCATGTTTAAGAATAAATACTTAATTCCATGTTTTCTGACACAACATTCCTTGATTTTTCCATTACACCATGCTGCTGCTCAGCATGTATACTTTGATAATTTTCTCTTAAAAGTAAAATTTAAAAGTGTTTAGCATTATTTCAGCTACTTTCAAATCCATGCTGAGCCATTTGAGCAATCAAGGCATATAATATTAAGCCTGGATAAGCATACAATTTTCCAGGTGGGTAACTGTGATCTGATATATATCCAGAAGGCTATTTGTTGCTGCTGCTGCTGAGCACTGCAAGACTCCAGTAATAAGCAGTACCGAATATATCTTCTACAAATTAATTATATGTGTCACGTCCTAAAGAGAAACTTTAATATCTGTCATGAACAGGTTTACACCTCTTTAAGCTTTTGAGAGGAAACCACTTCTCTGGGCCAATCCTTTACCTTCAAAAGCAGGTACTGATTTACGAGAACAATGATGTATATTATAAGTGAAATAGCACAAGATCAAGAAATGGAGGACTTAGTATCCAGGCCCATACTTGCTTGTGGGCATTGTTATTGAGCCTTTCTCTTCATTTTTTTGGCAAGTGCTATGCCAGGCACTTCAAATGTTAATCCTAGATTGGGTCTCCTAGAAGCAGAGCTTCAGATGGGATTTCCTTGTGTGCTTTATTGAGGGAGTGCTCTCAGGAGAAATAGATAAGCAAGTAAAGGAAGTGGGATAGGGAAAATGGAAGGAACCACAGGAATCTGGAACATCAATTGAACCTGTCTCTTCCACTTTGAGACACGCTGTTTTAGTTTATTAAAGCCGCCGGAAAACAATCTACCAGAAATGGAAAGGCTTTTAAAACTGGAATTTATTAAGTTGCAAGTTTACAGTTCTAAGGCTATAAAAAAAAAAGTGCCCAAACTAAGGCATCCAGGGAAAGATACCTTGATTCAATAAATGCCAATGTTTCCAGAATATCTCTGTCAGCTAAGAAGGCACATGGCAGCATCTGCTAGCTTTCTTTCCGCATTTCATAAGGCTGCCCTGGGGGCATTTTCTTTCTGCATTTCTAAAATTCTCTGGCTGTGTGGGCTCTGAAGCTTTCCCCAAATGGTTCCCTCTTAAAGGACTCCAGTAAGGAAGCCCATCTTGGATGGGTGGGGACACATCCCCATGGAAACCACCTAATCAAAGGGTCCCATTCAAAATTGGGTGGGTCACATCTCCATAGAAACAACTTAATCAAAAAGATGTCACTCAACAATATTGAATGAGGATCAAAGAACATGGCTTTTCTTGGGTATACAACAATTTCAAACCAGCAAGAGAGCAGGGCATCTATCACAGACACCTGGAGATGGGATCAATGTTCTAACTCCCCAGAATCTTCCAAATATGACATTTCTACTGCCCAAGGGCAGTTCTTACAGTTGCAAGCCATTTGCCAAAACACAGGTACAGCAGGATGATGTGTATACACCTGGAGGATGTGCATACAGCTAGAACTAGTCAAAGGGGCCCCAGGGAATCAAACTCAACACCGAGAGCCACCATCACACTTGTATTACTGTATGCCATTGTCAACACATTTTACATATGAAAAATCAAGGCCCTGAGAGGTCATACAGTCAGTAAAAAGCAATCCTAGAATAACCCTAACTACTCCATTTTCTAGTGTATAGCCCCAAGCGATCAGTCAAGAATATATACTTAGCCTTATAAGATCTAAAACATTATATAGATGAAAATATGGCCAATATTAATGCTGATGTTGTTTGAAAAAGTATTCCTCAGTCTCAACTCAACTTGCTATTGTAGGGCCCCCAATTCTACCCAGTGGAGTCTTCGAAACACTTTGTTAAACTCCACTTTGGTGTGTCAAGAAAATTCTTTATCAAGTATATTTGACCATCCCAGGCTACCTGAGTTTACTCCCACTTTACCCTAGCCCTTTCCCTAATACTATCAGAAGGCACTGCCTCCTTCTGTTGGTGCAACTTCACCAAACATCAGGATTCAAAATTCCCTCTTTTGTTAATATCAGTCTTCTGAGACCAGGACTACAGTTGAAAGAATTCCTCTAGTATCCTGTGACCTGCTCTTTCCTTCTCATAGGTACTTATTTTGTAGCTAGAAACATACACACACACACACACAGTGAAATTCATGTCAAAGTATCAATGACTTGAAGTTGCAGGGAACTCAGTCATAGAGAGCTCTTGGTTCTCATTTGTAATTATTCTTTCATTAAAGCTTAAATAGGATGTCTTGTGAAATGGTCAGAGAACAAACTACTCTGGTATGCATTAAGAATCATTAAAATCAGTGTTTTTCAAATATGACTGCCCTCTGGAAACCTGAACTCTATTTTGAATTTTTTAATAAGGACTTCCAAGGAAAGCGTTCATGAAGTTTCATTTTACAAGTCAGTATTTGCAAGCCACAGCAAGTAACCATTCCTTGACACTCATCAAACATTCCAAGTTGAGTGACATCTCCTTTAAAAAAAAAAAAAATTAAAAGCATCATCTTTGGAGTGAGACCAAGTGTATTTACATAATTGCTCTATCATATCTGATGTGTGGCACTGCATAAATTAGTTAACCTCTCCAAGAGTCCAATTGCTCATCTTTAAGGTAGGATAAATCTTAGAACACATCTTATTGGATGGTTTTGAAAAATAATATATGGAGAATGTAGAAAATGCTGCCAGACCCTTGGAAAGTGCTCAATAGATATTAGCTATTATTTTTGCCATCATATATAAGCAGTCTTTCCAGACTGAATTAGTAGAAATAAAGTGTGAAGGGAGAATTTATGGAAAATTAATGGGCGTTGGGTATCAATGGATTCACAACCCTACTGCCTCAGGGTTTGCTGTCTTATCTCCACATCTAAGAGCCATCAAAGCAGAAAGGTAAATGCCCAAAATTAGAACGGTTCGTAACTTATACTTAGAAAATAAGAATTTGATAAGCAAACACATAGGAAGTGCATTTTATAGGAACTTAATGAAACTGCAGAATAAATTCCAAAAAACTAGCGTTATATAATTACTCATATATTTAGAGTGTAAGTTGGACAAGCTTAGATGTGCACTTTCAAAGAGCCCAGAACTAGAATATAGTTAAAATATAAAGTGATTACTCACTCTGGAAGAGAATTCTTGGCTTTACAAAAAAAATTCACCATAGGGTTCTTTAGTTATCAACCTCTTCAAATTGGAAATGGTTTGTAAAGGGGCCAAGAAACTACAAAACTAATTACTGGCAGTTATTGTCAATGAAACATAATCAGAAATCAAGGTTAAAGTTTTCAAAAAGTACAATACAATTGAATAGGAAGAGTCAACTGAACAGGAGTTGGGTTCAAATTGCATAAGGAAGAAAAGAGTGATGAATAAGATATATTCATGACTCTCCAAGGAAGCAAGACCAGTGACAAAAGACTGAATGAAGTTAATTTACTTGAGAAGTAAATGATGGGGCAATGTATTAAGGATGGAGGGAAAGTCAACACAAGGAGTAAAACTGAGTTGCACGCTTCACTGGGTATTGGTAATTGTTCTTCCAAGACCATTGGGGGATCTTTATATTATGTGTGCTATAATAGTGTTTATTATAAACATTATGTTTATCTGAGGGAGGTAAAAGGGAGGCAGCTATGCTTCAGTTTTTATCTCCAATGGTTAAAAGTAGCCCAGCAGGTGTTAATTCTCCAATCTATTAGGTTTCACATCCTGTGTAGGTTCCCACTGGAAGGTCAATGCCACCGAGTCAGAAAATCCTGGGGCAGAAAGGAAGAAGTATAGATGCAGGGTCATGGTGGGGTGCTTCAGATTATATTCCTCTGAGGGCAATAACTGTTGATTGTATCAGTGACTAGAGTAAGAGTTGGGGCAGAGAGGATTCAAAGATGGTGATATTTGACTGGTATATAAGGTACATTAGTGGAAAAACCCATGAAAGTAGGTTGATCAAGATAGAAAAATAGGTAAGGGACAATTAACACAAGGCTTTGAGGTATGCTAAATTTTGGTAGTGATCATTAATGGCACTTTGCATATCCAACTTTAATTTCTTTTGTGGAATTATCTTTTTCCAATTTGATAGAGATCTGATGGGATTTTTAAAATTCTGTGTCCTGCTATCCTTTATCTTCTGTTGAGAAGTTTTTAAATTTTAACGAAGTCCAAATTACCAGTTTTTTCTTTAATGGATCATACTTTTGCTGTTGTACCTAAAAACTAATCACCAAATCCAAAATAACAGTTTTTCTTATAGAAATTTTATACATTTTCTTTTCTGTATGCTACATGCCCGGGGTCACATTTCATCTTTTTCCATGCTGCAGTACCATTTTTTGATTTTTTTTAAATGCATTTTCTCTTTCTTTGCTTGCTTGCTTGTTTTTGGGAAGTGCATGGGCCAGAAATTGAACCCAGGTCCCCCACATGGCAGGCAAGAATTCTACCACTGAACTAACCTTACACCCCCTATACCTTTACTCTTAAAATGTTTTTCTATGATCCATTTTGGGTTAATTTTCATGACAGTTATGAGGTCTGCTCTTAGTTCATTATGTTTATTTTCCTGTGGCTGTCCAATTGTTCCTGCACCATTTGTTGAAAAGACTATCATTTCTTCATTGAATTCCTTTTACTCTTCTGTCAATGATAAATTGATTAGATTTGTATAGGCTGATTCCTGGCTTCTCTATTCTGCCCTGTCGAATTGTGTCTATACCACACTGTCCTGATTAATGTATCTTTATTGCAAGTCTTAAAATTGGTTGTTGTCCTTTGTCACTATTGAATGAACTATTCTGGTATTTTTGCCTTCCATATAAAATTAAGAATCAGATAGGAATATATGAAAAAAAGCCCTTGCTGGGATGTTGATTGGGATTATTTGTAACTATAAATCAAGTTGAAAACAACATTGAACTTCCGGAGGTATGAACACAGAATCTCTCTCTAGATTTTATCAGAGATTTATACTTTTCTGTGTATAAATCCTGTACATATTTCACAAAATTTATACCTAAGCAATTCATTTTTGGTGCAATTATTCATAAAACCATTTTTTACATTTCTAGTTCTAATTGTTCATTGTTAGCATGAGGAAAAAATGAAACTTTAGATATTAATCTTTCATTTTGTGACCTTTCTATACTTTTTAGGTCTAGGAGTTGGTTTTTTTATTTGGTCAAGTCTTTGGGATTTTCTACATAATCATGGCATTTGGGAATAAAGGCAGTTGCAGTTTTTTCCTTCCAATTTCTAAATCTTTTTTTTTCCCTTCTTATATTAGCTAGGACTTCTGGTATGATACTGAAAAGAAATTGTGAGAGTGCATTGTTGCTTTGTTTCTATTTCAGGGCCAAAGCATTCAGTTTCTTACAATTAAGTATGCTTTGGTAGGTGTGCAGGTGCTTCGTAGATTCATCAAGTTGAGAAAATTCCCCTCTATTCTAAGTTTTCTCAGAGTTTTTACCATGAATGGGTGATGGATTTTACGAGTATCAATTTTATCAGAATCATTTGACATAACCATGTCAATTTCTCTTAAGCATGTTGATTGGCAGGGATTTTACAAGTATCAATTTTATCAGAATCATTTGATATAACCATGTCAATTTTTCTTTAGCATGTTGATTGGCAGATAACTGATTTGTTTTCCAATACTGACCCAGTCTAGCATACATAGAAATAGGTTCCATTTAGTTGTGGTGTATAATTATTTTTATATATGGTTGAATTCAATTTTGTTGAGAATTTACATCTGTGTTCATGAAAGGTATTTATCTGTACTTTTATTTCCATCTAAAAGATTCATCTGGCTTTGGTATAGGGGTAATTCTAGCTTCGTAGAATGAGTTAGGAAGTGTTCCCTCTGCATCTAATTCTTGGATTAGATTGTAGAAAACTGATATGGTTTATACCTTCAGTGTTTGGTAGAATACAATGGTGAAACCATCTGGACCTGGTGCTTTTTTTGGGGGGGGCTGTTTTTTATTGATTCAATTCTTTAATAGTTATAGGTCTATCAGATGATCTATGAGAGTTTTGGTAGATTGTGTCTTTCCAGGAATTGGTCCATTGCTTCTAAGTTGTCAAATTTCTTAGCATAAAGTTTTATGTAATATTTATCATTTTACTGTCTATGGGATAAGTAGGGATAATCTCTCCTTCATTTTTCATATTGGTAATTCGTATCTTCTCTCTTCTTCCTTGGTTAGCCAGGTGTATTCGTTTGTTAATGCTGCCGGAACGCAATATCTCAGAAACAGACTGGCTTTTAAAAGAGGAAGTTAATAAGTTGTAAGTTTACAGTTTTAAGGCCATAAATATGTGCAAACTAAGATATCCAGAGAAAGATACCTTGACTCCAAAGAAACGCTGATGTTTGTCATGTGGGAAGGCACATAACTGGCATCTGCTGGTTCTGTTTCCCAGCTCCATTGCTTCTAGCTTCTTATGCCAGTGGTTTCCTCTCTAAGCGTCTTTGGACCTTCACTTGAATCCTCCAGGACACAACTCTGGGTTCTGGCCAGCTTAGCATCTCATGGGAAGGCACATGGTGACGTTTGCTGGGCCCTGCCTTTCCAAACATCTGGGTCTTGTGTTGGCTCTGTCGCTTCTGCTCTCCAAGCATCTGCATCTGAGGTTTCTCCAAAATGTTTCCCCTTTTACAGGACTCTAATAAACTAATCAAGACCCACCTAGAATGGGTGTGTCACATCTCCATGGAAACAATAGGTCAAATTGGCACATTAGGTTAGTGGTTTATCAATTTTATGAATAAAAATCAATTTTGGGGGGTGGGCAATGGTGGTGCAGTGGCAGAGCTCTCACCTGCCATGCTGGAGACCCCAGTTCAATTCCCGGTGCCCGCCCGTGCCCCTCCCCCCAAAAAAATCAACTTTTTTTTTATCTTTTCAAAGAAACAGCCTTTGGTTTCATTGATTTTTCTCTATTGTTTTCCTGCTTTCAGGGAATTTGCTGGCATTTTCTGGGACTCAATTTCCCACTTTAAAGAAAATGGATGATTCCCTTACCATGACCATCCCACAGTTTTGTTTTAAAGACCATAGTATATTAGAGAATATGTATTGCCATTTATAAGTTGTAAAAGAATAATTATTATTCCCTGGTGAAAAATTATATCTGGTTTATGTACCTATGGGACATATATATATATTTGAAATAAATTTACTCATGATATTGATCAGCACTGCCTTATAGACAGTATTGCAATGGCTTTGGATATAATTATTATACAATATGTACTATAAAAGAATAAATTTTGTTGAGAAATAAAATTGCACTTCTTGATTTTCTTCACTATGTATTTTACTTTCAGGAAATTTTAGTACTTTATAGATACCATTGTAACAGTTTTCAGTCTAGTAGATTGTGCCATCTGAAATAACTTCAACAATAGAAAAAAAATTAATAATATACAAGTTGTATTGTTATGGGTTCTAAGAGAAAGTGCATTAGAGTCTATGACAATTTATTTTCAGGCTATATGAAGTGCATCATTCTTTTTCCCAAGCAGAATTGATTTTATTCAATATAGCATATCTTGGTACCTTTAAAATCTAAGGGGAAATTATATTTTAAATTACTTAAGGGAAAAAAAACATCATTGCTTGACAGCCAGGATTAACTACTCTTACATAAGCTAATTTATTTTAAAAATATGAAATACCTGTATTCTGATTTTGTCCCTTAATTTTACTGCTCAATTGTTACAGGTATATTTTTATGAACATTATGCAAATGATGACCTAAAATTAAGAAGCTGAGAATATTTATGAAACATATGTAAAATTATTAAATAATTATTTTCTCTGATGATCTAGAAATTTTTACATGTTCAATACAGCAATCTGGGAAAGGCAAGCTGTTTTTCCAAGTAATGCTAAAAAACAAAAGGCATTCATTTAATTTTGAATTGACTTTTGAGTCCCTTCTATTTGTGAGAAACTACTGGGCACAGAGAAAAGCTTCCTCTCTTCCAGTGATTCAAACTCAGTTTGAAAAAGAAACAAATATATGCATAAAGCTCAAACAAGGCAGGCCATGCAATGTATCAAAAGAGGTAAAACAAAATGTTGTGAGACTATAAAAGGTCGACAGCTTAATTCCAGGTGAAGATATCAAGAGAACGCTAAGCACATGTAATTTCTGTTTATTTTGCCTGAATGTGAATATGTTGCATGAATTGACTGACAGGATATTTATACCAGTCCTCTGGTAAATTAATAAAATTATATCACTTCTTACCTTGATTAGAAAAGTATTCACCTGTCTATTCATGTGTTAACTAGGGAGTTTAGACTAGATGATTACTCTAGGTATATGTCAGCTCTTATAGTCTTTAGAAATTAGACGTGGTTGCACTGTATTTTTTCTGAAAGATAATGAAAAAAAAAAAGCCAGCCTGTAATTTCACCCTAACACTCTAATAAATATGTACCAGGTACATTAAGAATAATCAATTATGTTCAGAAAAATAATCAGCCCATGGAAATATGATGTGATTCTCATGAAGTGGGTGAAATCATTAAGAAGGGCTAAGGTGTGTGAGTAATATAATCTGATTTTTTTCTTTAATAATTACCAGTACTAAACAAAGCATTTATATGGTGTTTTAAAGAGGAAAACATTAAATAAAGTTCAGTTTAGTCAACTACGTGCCTAAAGGACAGTTATGTCAAAGTCAGGACCAAGAATTCATCCTCTAATTCCTACTACCACGCTACTCCCACTTCCCTGTGCTTTCACTCCATTTATAGTCATGGAATAAGTTTAAGAGTGAGCTCAATCAAACAGTTCCTAGTCAATTGATACTGATCTTTTACAAAAGTATTTTTCTCTCTCTTGTCATCAAAACCACCAAATAATCCATCTAACCAGAACCCAAGTCTCCATAAAATGCAAGGGAAGCGAGTGTGTAGAAAAAGCTTATAAAAGTCAGAAGATACCCCTAAAATGGCATATTAAAGCCCTTCACAAAATTGTGCTAACTTATTTTTTACTTAGACTTCATATAAGAATGATGATTCATTTTTTTTAACCTGTAGAAGTTTAGATAAATTACAAAGGGAAAGAGGGCAGAAATGGGGGCATGTATGTTTAAAAAAATGCCAAGTGACAACTTACAACTTTGCTTCATTGGCCTTTTCTTTGGAGTTAAGGTATTTCTCTGTGTTCTTTAATTTGGACATTTTCACGGCCTTACAACTGTAAACTTGCAACTTAATAAATTCACTGTTTAAAAGCCATTCCATTTCTGACATATTGCATTCTGGCAGCTTTAGCAAACTAAAACAATACTTCACCAAGTACATTCACAAATTCAAGAATATGAAAAACAAGGAAAAAACTTAGAAACTGTCACTGATTGGAGGAAACTAAGCAATCATTACCTCTAAATGTAATTTTGGGTTGGATCTTGAAATAGAAAAGGACATCGGTGAATAAACTGGCAAAATCCAAATAAAAACCTTTGTTTAGTTTATTAATGCCATAGCAATGTTAATTTCTTAATATTTAATAAATGTATAATGGTGATATAAGATATTAATATTTGGGCAAGATGGGTTAAAGGTAAACAGAGACTGTGCTATCTTTGCAACTCTTCTATAAACCTAAAATTATTCCAGAATAAAATGTTGTAAAATTATAAAGTAAAAAGATGTGAAATAGAGGAAAATATTGTGACAATGGGGTTGGCCATGGAGTAGGCACCAAAAGCATGTGTATGAGGAAAAAAATTTGAAATGGACTTCAAAATGATTTAACACTTTGCTCTTTAAAAGACAGTTAAGAAAATTTTAAAAAGGTGATCTGTAGATTTGTGCACACAGTAATATGGCTGATGTCACAAGAAAGAAGTCAACCACAAAAGACTATGATTTTGTGGATCCACGTGATATTCTAGAAAATACAAAACTATAGTGACAGAAAAACAGATCACTGGTTGCCAGGCACTAGGGGTAGGGAAGGGAACTTTAGTGCAAGCCTTTCAGGAAAAGAGAACTATTATGTTCATATTTATACCATTATATATAATTAACCAAATTTTATTGTATATAAATAAAACCTTATTAATAACCAAAGAAGAAGAAAAATAATACAGCAATACCACCCAAAGGAAAATTGGTAAAAAAGGAAAAGAAGCTATCAAACATGAAGGGAGATATACAGCAGTAGGGAACTTAAATCATATGGATATTTACTATTTCTTTAATTAGGAGTCTGTAGTTAGGCAATTGCAGAATCATCTCAACAAATGCATGGTGTCAAGGTCCACACCTCTCTAATCCCTTTGATTTCAGGATGCTGTGGAGTCATATCACATTCTCACACAATTCTATAAAAAGTAGGAAGCTGTGGGAGGGAGCTGTATTAGATACCAATGTTGCCACAATATTAGTGTCTTAAGGCAAATTTATTATTTTACACTTCTGTAGGTAAGAAGTCTGACACAGCTTTCATCAGACTAAACTCAAGGTGTTATCTGGGTTGTTTTCCTTCCTGGGGGCCATTGACGAGAATTCACTTCCTTTCCTTTTCTACCTTCTAGAGACTGTCTGTCTTTTTTGGCCCACAGCCCCTTCCTTCGTCTTCAAAACCAGCAAAGGTGAGTTGAGTGCTTCTCACTTTGCATATGTAGGAACGTTTACTGTCACATCTCTCTCACCACAGCCAGGAAAAAGTCTCCTATTTCAGGGATTTGTGTAATTTGTTGGGTTCACTTAGATAGTACAGAATAATCTTCCATCTCAAAATCTGTACTTTAACTTAAATTTGCAAAGTTCCTTTCTCCATGGAAGCTAACATATTCACAGGTTCTGGGGATTAGGGCATAGACAACTTTGGGGTGGGGTGGGAGGAGTACAGCATTATTCTGCCTACCACAGGCAGGTTGCAAGTGGGTAAGGAACTCTTTTAACACTGGTTCTTTCTTATTATATAGGAAATATATTTCCTAAGAGACTCAACCACCCTTTTCTTTATGATTCATTCACTGGAACTGGTCACCTGGTACTCTAAAGAAAGGGTAGATGGGGAGCGTAATTATCTAGCCTTTACAGGTTCTATATCAGGAAGCAGGCTAGATGCCTATTTGATAGACCACCAACAAGATCTGCCACATTCACTTCTCTGCAGTTTTTCTTTCCCATAGAAATTACAAAAAAATGCAAAAATATGTAAGTAGCCAAACTCCTTCATAACTATGCCATTAGAAAGATATGGTAACATATGCAATGTCTTAGGAAATAAAACAGCTACAAATTTTTCTGGAAGCAGTATCTTGAAGACACACTCCAACCATCCAACAGATAAATGGTGTTAGCAATTGAGATTGAGACATTACTATTGGGGGGGGGTTCTAAGCATTTAAATCATTTAATCCTCACCATAATCCTATGTGGTAGATGCTATAATCAACCTCATTTACAGATGAGACAATGAAAATACAGAAAGATTAAATAATTGCTTTAAGGTACATAGCTATTAAGTGGCAAAGATTCAAACCCAGCAATTCCTTCTCCTGAACTCAACATTCTTCTTTGCAAAATAATAATTTTCATAGAGGTTTGTGATGCCTGTAAGATTCGCAAATGAAGACTTCTAGGAGATGGTTGGGTATAACCAGTTTGGACCTCAGAAGTAAAGTCTGGGCTGGTGATAAAGACATTAAAACGTGGAACAATTTATGGATGTGCACATCAGGGAAGTTGGCAGCAACAGTTGGGAAGCGACAAGACAGAAGTGGGGAGAAGGGCACAGAAGCAAGATATTGGAGATCACAGGAAGTTAAGGGAGATTCAGGGTAAGTGGCAGGTCAGAAGCTAAGTAGGCTTAGAAGAATAAGAGTTTAAACATCATGATCAGATGGCATAGCAAGGCCTGAGGCCAGCAAGAAATCTGTATCAACCTAAGAAACAAGCCCAAGAAATAAAAGAAGGAAGCCACAGGAACAAAAATTAATGTGAGTAATTGCATCACTTTAGTTTCATGAAATGCTTTGAGTGTTTCGAAATTCCTGATTTTCTTCCATTTTTTTTCTTCTAAATGAGTTTGAAAAGTGAAATGAAAGCAAGTATCTCCTTGTTTATTCTAGCAGCTTGTATTTTCTTCTTGTAAAGCATGAGCCCAATTTTGGGAGGGAGAGATAATTAAAATTCCTATCTCTTCTGCCACAGTAGTGGCTAAATGTGAACAGTTTCTAAAACATACTTTTTTACCATAGTAAAGGACCAGTAACATTTAAAGGCCTAACAATCTATACCAACCTATAAAAACTTTTTATGGAAGAAAATCCTGGAGCTTCTTTAATTTGTTATTTCTGTTGCTGTTTTAACTGAATTCTACTTTACGTAATGGTCAGTAACATCCTTTATGTTCACTCAACAATATATAACATAGTCATCTCCCATATCAATGCATGTAACTATTTCTTTTTAATGAAATTAACATTCCTAATTCCACCTAAAAATGCCAGGTAAATCCCTTTCCATCTTCTGACTCATGCAGTAAGAATAGTAAGAATCAGTCAGTTCTCAATAGGTTTGTGTTTAGAACATTTCAGAAACTCTCTGGATTTCTCTGCCATATTTTATTAACATTGACTCTAAGCATTATATTATAATAGGCTTTATTTTCTCTTTATGCCAATTATATTGATTGACAGTCTGCAATGTTTCCCAGTAACACCTAGGGGATGCTTAGGTTTCCTACTTTACTGTTCTTCAAAATATTGAGAAACTGTCACTAGAAAGTCACTTTTTCTTTTGTGCCAGTGAAGACAATTTTATTCTTAATGTCTCATAGAATTTGCCAATTACAATACGGCTTTAGATTATATAACAGCTGTACATCATGGACTTTCAAAGTGTTTCTTTTTTTTTTTTCCTTGCTAATAATCTTTAATTCTCTGTGGGAGGTAGCAAACAGGTATTCAATAGTTCCATCCTGACTGTTTGCTCTGTCTACATGAAGCCAATAACTTTTTCTTCAAGGGATAAATATTAAATGACAAATTTAAGCATCACTTAAAAAACACAGGTGGGCCACGGTGGCTCAGCAGGCAAGAATGCTCATCTGCTATGCCAGGGGACCCGGGTTCGATTCCCAGTGCCTGCCCATGTAA
>PVIY010000301.1:0-156198 GCA_004026745.1 Myrmecophaga tridactyla | reverse complement strand
TCTACTTCTATCACTATCATCCCAATATCATTTTTGTAGAGACTATATTTCCCTTCTCTGTAGGGTGGGAAAGTCTCTATTATTTTATTCTTCTGTCCTATACCATGGAACTTGAGGTTCAGCTAATACACTCATAATTATGGATAAGAATTCTCATAGCTTAGCCTCAAAAGTGGAAGGGACTTGGATGAACCAACTGCTCAGATAGGGCAATCTCACAAATCAATCCATATATACAGGCAAAGATCCAGATAAATCAGAGCTAAAAAATTCCGACCAGTTAAAGACAAGCTATACTAGAGGTTTAGAATAAATTGAACCAAGAAGAGTTAGGGTACAAAACAAATCAACAAGAAAACCTATGCAAGAGAGAGAACATGACCTCCAGAATAAACTAATCAAGAAATCCAATGCCTAGACACCAGCACAAAAAGTCACAAGCCACACTGAGAAGCACAAAGATATGGTACACTCAAAGTGACAAACTAAAACTTTATATGAGATACAGGAGTTGAAATAACTAATTAAGGATGTTCAAACAAATCCTCTAATTCAATTCACTGAGTTGAAGGAAAATGCGGCAAAGACGATGATGTATATAAAGAAGACACTGGCTGGTCATAAAGAAGTACTCAGAAGCATGCAAAAGAAAAAATAACAACAGAATTTATGGGAATGAAAGGCACAATAGAAGAGATTAAAAATACAATGAAACATACAACAGCAGAATCGAAGAGTCAGGAGAAAGGATCAGCTAACTAAAGGATAAGACATCTGAAATCTTATACACAACAGACAAGGAAAAGAATGAAAAATATGAACAGGTTCTCAGTGTATTGAATGGCAGCATGAAGTACACAAAATGTATATGTCATGGGTGTCCCAGAAAGAGAAGAGAAGGGAAAGGGACAGAAGAATAATTGAGGAACTGTTCACTGAAAATTTCTCATGAAAGACATCAAATTACAGGTCCAAGAAGTGCAATATACTTCAAATAGAAGAGAACCAAATAGACCTACTCTAAGACACTTACTGATCAGATTGTCAAATGCCAAATACAAAGAAAGAAATTCTGAAAGTAGTATGAGAGAAGTGATCCATCAAAAACAAGAGATGCTCATAATTCTAAATGCGGGATTCTCAGCAGAAACCATGGAAGCAAGAAGGCAGCGGTATGATATATTTAAAATACTGAAAGAGATAAACTGCTAGTCAAAAATGCTGTAACTGGAAATGGGAATGTTCTCACATATATTGTGGTGGTGAATGCACTATGAGATTATACCAGGAGCCATTGATTTTACACTTAGGATGGATTGTACGGTATATGAATATACTTAGGATGGATTGTATGGTGTGTGAATAAAACTGTAAAAAAAAAAAACCAGAAAACTAAAAAAACAAAAAACAAAGACTGGGAGAATCTCTGTACTTGCTTTGCACCTTTAATTTTATAAATAATAACACATTAGTAGATTTTTGTGTGCAAAACATCTTTTTGAGAAGTGTGCCTACCACAGAGGAAGCACTTACTTTTTATTGCATGCAATTAAAATAAAAAGTGACTCAATCAGCCTGAACTATAATATAATAGCTTTCTTTTCGAATTACAGTACATATTATTTCAAGCTTAATTTGACATGTTTGATAATTATAAAAACACAGGGGGTTGCAAAATGATTGAGATATTTTTTCTCCATTTATTATCTCTGCCCCTCAGATCTCTTCTCCATGATTTTTGGCCTTTCTTTGTGCAACAAGACATTGAATGCTATGGAATACATCACCTGAACCTCCTGACAGGTTGGCTTTCACTAGTGATCAGTCAGTGAAAGGTACCAGCAGGAGATTATAAAAAGGGAAGAGAGAGAGGATGGGATATTTCTTTCCTTGCCCCTTCTTTTCCCTCTCTCTAAAAAGCAGTGGTTACATCAGGGCTAGGTTCAAATAGGATGACACCTCTTCCACAACTCCAGCTCTCACTAGCAATAGATGAACCATGCTTTACATAGTTGCTTTACATAATTTCATAGAGTTTCAAAATCCACAACTTCATCCCTATTAGGAAACCCCTTTATTAAGGTCCCTTCATTTATGTTATCTAGCACAAATGATCTAATTATACATTTCAGTGTAGTATCACCTAAGTACGTACTTTCATATTACAGTGTCAAAACTTACTGGGAAATAATTTTTACACATGTGAACAAAGATGCTTTCCAATTGACAATTATCCTCTGAAAGGACTTGAAAAACCTGTTGTCCCTATTCCACACACTATAGCTATAATATAAGGTCTACTTGCAACCAAAAACATCCTTCAAGCACCAGTGTTGAGGTAAACATATTTATCAAGGTTTATAGTTATGCCTACAAGTCAGCCAGGGAATGTCAAGGACTGAACAGTTTACTGTACTGAGGTATGCAGTGAAAATACAAACCAGCCACAGAAATGGAAAAATGTATAGCCAGCCAAACAGTATTGAATAGACATGCTATGCCACAGATGGTGATCTATGATGGTGATCTATGATTATATATGTATCATAGGCAACAGGTAGACAGAGCCCAGGAAGGGTGATACTATTTAGATAAATAGGTGGCAGTAAATTAGCTCAAGAGAAATATATCAGTTCTCACAGTTTCATGCATCAGGGGATCAGAAATTGAGACCTGGTCTCTAGAACTGGGGAGGAGGTTGGCAAGGGGAAGACAAAGTCTTCAGCAGTTGTTTAATCTTCATATTCCAAAGGAAAGAAGATAGGAAATGAGAAGAGGTAGGAATCCACTTTCCATAACTGGGGTTCAATAGTCAAAGCTGGTCAGAATTATGTAAAGGATTGATCTTAACCATGTATAATATGCATTATTTCTTTTCATTGTTTTCTATTGATGTATAACACAAGTCCGACACACATAAGTATGCAGCAACTTAAAACAATAAACATTCTTAACTAATCTTTGCCCAAGTTAAAAAAAAAAAAAAAAGAACAATCTCAATACTCCAGAAACTTCACTTCTCCCCCACTAATGATATTCTGACCTATAACAATTAAATTAGGCAGCTTGTGTCTTACCTTTATATATATGTATTTCTGAATACATTCTTTTATATATGTCTTCATTTACTACATATTGTATTTGTGCTGTTCATCCATGGCATTCCATGTAATTGAAGCTCATTCATATTCAGTGACATATAATATTTCATTTGATGGCTATACTACAATTAATATACGTATTTCTATCCATTTTACCCTGATGGACACATATTTTCCAATTTGGGCCTATTAAGAATAATGTTTTTATGGAATTATTTTACACATAGTTTGACTCAATTGTACTTGAATATCTATTGAGTATATAGGGATAGAATAGTTGGGTCATAGGATAAGCAAACATTAACTACAGTAGGTAAAGTCAAACAGTTTTCCATGTAGATGTATTAATTTCTACTCCCACCAACAGTACCTACTTTTCAGTTTTTTTTTTATGGGATATTCTGATGGGTTTATAGCTCATTGTCATTTTGATTAATCTACCAAGTAATTAATGAATGAACTTCCATAGTCTTCCCTGAGTATCCTCTTCTGTTTTTCAAAGTCCCCATTCAATTCACTTGCCCATTTTCTGTTGTTGCCTTTCTTTTTTTTTTTTTTAATTAGCAGAAGTTTATATAGATACTGCATATGAAAGCCTTATTATATGTGTTGAAAACAGATTTTTCCATTCTATAGCTTGCCTTTTTCACTTCCTTAATAATGCACTGTGATAAATAGTGTTTGTAATTTAAACATTGTCCAAATTTTTGGCTGTTTTTCTTAGGGTGAGAATAAAAAGTTCCATTTTCCTTCCAATTTTAAGAAATAAAATGGCAAACAGACCATTGTTTGCATTCAAGCCCTAAATAAGCCAATGCAGAGCCAGTTAAACAGCCCCAATAAATGACTAAAAACTGGTTCAATAAGCTTACCTCTGAATGCTAGCCAACACTAAAGGCCTTGATTCCTCTGCTTTATTATTTTTGCCAGTAAAGTTGGTCAAGCCCTGAATAGTATACTTTCCCAAAAAGTATACCTAAGATTAGCACTTTGAATCCTTCTGTCAGGACAGCTCTATCTTGTCTGGCAAGTAATAAATTCAGCTTTCTCGCAGATATACAAATGAAGTAGTCTTTCTCTTCAGCAATAGTTAGCACTTGTGAATTAAGAAATCTAACAAGTGCAAAATTGAGTGTTGACATAAAACACTGCTAGAAGCAGAGAGGAGGAACTTGTATACTTATAGAACCCTAGACCAGTGAATGACTCAAAGAAAGTTTGAGTTACGTTTTCCACATCTAATTATATACCAAATAAATTCTCTTTGAAAATGCAGAGGGAGGGGATGTATATAAATTGTTCTTCACACTGGAACACTTTAAGATCGAAAGGAGGCAGTATCAATAATTACAGCAGGACCTTAATTATAAAAATAGGTTTATTTTCCTTAAAGACTAAGAGAAATTAAGCATTTTAATCTATTTTGGATTTATTTCTTAGATTTTGTTGATCATAGCCACTTTGAAAACTGGTTAATGCCACGGATCATCTCCCCATAAATATAAGGCAGTACACATACACACAAAATTTATGTAAAATCTAAGGTGCTTATCAATCAGTTGAGCCTCTTGTACTAAGATGTTTCAATTACATAAAGCTGCTAGGTAAGTGGAATAGGGGTCATATGCAGTGTGATTCATTCTAGCCTCAGATATACCCTACGTTGATCTTGGTTTCAAAGTCTTATTCAAAGGGAAAGATTCAAATGCAGAGATTTTTGAGGGATCCCACCTTGACTCCAGATTTCCCAGATTCCAAATTCAGAATTTAGATGGAGATTCATTTATTCATTTATTTCTGTACAATATCTCATTCCTCTGATTTATCAGTTTTGACTCTTCTTGTGGTCTGAAAGGATATCACAGGCCATCAAGAAATAATATCTCCTGATAGTATGTTTCTTGATAAAAACAATTCAAAAAGTAGGAATCAAAATAACTTCCTCACATGATAAAGGACATATATGAAAAACCCACAGCTAACATCATACTCCATGGTGAAAGACTGGAAGTCTTCCCTCTAAGATCTGGAATGATACAAGGATACTTATTGTCACCACTCTTATTCAACATTTGCTAAAAGTTCTAGCTAGAGCAATTAGGCAAGAAAAAGAAATACAAGGCATCCAAATTGGAAACAAAGTAAAACACTCATTATTTGCAGAACTGATCCTATATTTGGAAAATCCCAATAACCTACAACAAAGTTATTTGAACTGATAAATGAACTCAGTAAAGTGGCCAGATACAAGATCAATATGCAAAAATCAGTAGTGTTTCATTACACTAGTAATGACTTAACCAAGGAGTTAGTTAAGAAAAAAATTCCATTTCTATTAGCAACTAAAAGAATCAGTTATCTAGGAATAAACCTAACCAAGCACCTGCATACAGAAAACTATAAAACATTGCTAGAAGAAATCGAGGAAGACCTAAATAGGTGGAAAGACATTTGTGTTCATGGATAGGAAGGCTAAATGTTGTTAAGATGTAAATTTTACCCAAAATGATCTATAAATCTAGTGTAATTCCAATCAAAGTACCAAAAATCTACTTTACAGAATTGAATTTATTTGGAAAGGAAAGGTCCTCAGATAGCTAAAAACATCCTGAAAAGAAGAATAAGGTAGAAGGACTCACACTTCTTGACTATAAAGCTTATTATAAAGCCACAGTGGTCAAAACAGCATAGTACTGGCATAAGGAGACATATTAATCAATGGAATTGATTTTTGGTTAATGATTGATTGATTTTTGACAAGGCCCCCAAACCCACTGATCTGGAACAGAATAGTCTCTTCAATAAACGGAGTTGGGAGAACTGTATATCCATAGCCAAAGGAATGAAAGAAGACCACTACCTCACACCCTGTATAGAAATTAACTCAAAGGGGGTGTATCCTGCTTAATATTCTCAAAACACATTTTTTTCTCTTTATCACTTTATTGATCTATCTCTCCACTAGAATTCAAGGCCCTTTGGTTTATTCCTTGTTCATCATTATATTCCTGGTATGGAAACTAGTACCTGGAACCTAGAAAGTGCTCTTGTGTTATATTTTTAGTTGAATAAATGAATGCTTTAGTGCTATATTTTCTCTGTTCAATTGGTTTTTATCAGCAACTATAAAAATTGTAGCTATTTTTTGTTTCTAACTTTGCTTCAAATCTAAATAAAAGAAATGAATAAATAACAAGAGATAGTTTTCTAGCGTGCCCAGCATCAGCCTTGTCTTCCTTTCATATTGTATTGAGAAACTGCATCCCTAAAAGAACTTTCCTTCCTCTTTCTATAGCCAACTATCTTCTTTAAATGCATATACTTCCAATAAAGGATGACTTTGGGATCCTAATGCAGACTCTCACTTTTAGAGAAATCTGTACTCTTTTAGAAATATGGAAAGTAGTGTGTCTTCAAGATTCAGTTTTCTTATTTGAATAATATGGCTCATTTTACCTACTCTTCATGCTTTTGTTAAGGATTAAATGAAATGTGTATAAGATTTAGTCAGTCCAATGTTGGCAGTAAGTATTCAACAAATATCTTTCTTTGCCTTTACTTCTAAAATATCTCTTGAAAAACAAAAAAAATGCTATGACATATCAGAAGAGGAAAATGCATATTTTCTGTCTAGATTTCTTTCAAAATAGGAAAGAAAGATTGGATTTCTTTTCTGATGACTTTGCTGAACACAAATTCTGATGTTATCTCTATAATCCATGATATTTGAAAGCCATTATCTGTTCTAATTGTCATTTCATCCTTTCTCACATTATTCCATATTTATATTCTGCCTCTAGCTATCCACACTTTATGCTTTAAGTTCCTAAAGAGCAAGGACCATGTTTATCTTCTTTGGATGTTGATTTTAATGCTTTGCATATTGTAGGTTTTCAAGAAATATGTAGATTCACTGACTAAGCTTGTGGGAGAAGCTCAGTTACACCTTCAGAAATTGGTGATCAAAGAATGATGGGTTTCTCAAAAATCCCACAACTTTTAAAGGTCTCTTCAAATTTAGCTTGATTAATTAATATTTAAGCCCATTTAGCAAGCATATCCAGGAAGTTTCCGTCATAGCCAACAGAATGTGTATATTCCCTTGATACTAGAAACAATTATACATGCAGAGTAAAAACAGGGTGACCTATTAGAAATGACAGCTAGCTCATTTTTCTTTCTTACTGGTCTTATGCTACTTTGGGCTCAGGAAATGAGGACTACCTATTTAAAAATAATAGGATGCTCTACATTCCTTCAAGCTCTCCTATTGAAGAGTTCAATGATAAAAAAGTAGAAGAAAAGAGATGGAAAGAAAGAAGTTATCATCTTTCCTTTACTCTCCTCAAATCTGTTTTAGAAAAATGTTACCCTGGCTTTGAGCATAGAGAATTGGTTGTCATAATGCAGTACCTGAGATCAGAGTTGAACTTAATTTTCAAACTACATTTAAAATATATATATTTTTATCAGAAATTGTCTCTGTATCATGTCCATGAGTTCCTTTATGTTTTGAATCTCTGTTTGAGCCACCTGTAGCCTGTCCTAAGAGTTGAGGTAAGAATTAAATGAGATGGGCATATAATGTGTCTTTGCCAAGTTCCTGACAAGTTATGCTATTCAATAAATAGATCTTCTTTGTCTTCAAATCTTTTCCCTTGTTCTAGTCTCTTGGATGCCCTTCCTCAACCTCATATACAAGTAATGTTCAAGTTATGTCATTTTTTTTTTGGCATGGGCAGGCTCCGGGAATCGAACTTGGGTCTCCGACATGGCAGGCAAGAATTCTGCCACTGAGCCACTGTTGTACTACCCCAAGTCATGTCATTTTGAAGTCTGTTTTATATCTACCTACTTGAGAAACTGAATAAAGAAGGCCAGTCATCAGACCTTTTATGATTACAGAACTCTGAGCAACAAACTCTGCAGCTACCATCCCAAGAAGCCAAACTACAACCTCTGCTGAAATTGGTCCAGGATGGTCAGGACATGGTCAATGACTACCAGATTCCTAAATTTTTGCCTCTACTTCCAACTCAGGGCCAACTGGAGAAACTAAAAAAAAATGTTCCCTAAACCAATCATGTAGGATACCTTGCTTCTAGTTAGCTCACCTCCAGTTTTTCTATCCCAACAACTCTGATCAGAGCACACCTGAAGCCTCCCACCATAAAACTATCCCACTTTCCTGTCTGCCTTGGAGTATCTGCCAAACACAAAAGATGGTAGCTGATTCCCTTTTATAACAAGCTCAGAACAAATAGCATCTGCTTGTTCTTATTTGAGTAGTCTTCATTTAGTTCCACATATACTTCATTTAAACTTTGTCATTCTTAAACTTTGAATATTGCAGTAATTTCTTTACTGTTCTCTGCTGACACTGTTTTTTTTACTCACATCACATCACACTATGCCCTTGAAGGGAATGTCCATTTTGCTAACAGTTTGATAGTTGAGCATTTAATCTAATTGTTCCAGTCCCAACTCAAACATTTACAAATACTTCCCATTTCCTGAAAGGCAAATCCAAATGTTTGATATGACCACAGGAGCCTTCATAATTTCATGTCAGCCTATTTTCATTTTGGGCCATTTCCCTTTATGTTTTACAATTCAACAGCATCAAATTATTCACGTAATTCCAAGTTTATGCCGAGACAAGTCAGTGTCTCCACTCCTTTACACTTGCTAAACATTTTACTTTGAATAACTTATCTAGATTTTCCAACAAACATACTAACTGGTGCTTTCACTTTCAGATCAATTGTTATCACATTTGATAAGCTCTCTGATTTTTCCAAAAATATTTAGACCCTATCTACAGTTTATACATTTTCATTATAGCAATTACCACATGATGTTGGAATGGCTGATTAGATACTTGCTTCCTTCCTGGATATCAAGATGATTAAGGGTGAATTCCATTTTCTTTTTACTTTTGTATTGCCAGGGGATGGCACTTGATAGACTCTTTGAAAATGTGAGCTGAAATAACACCGGTACTAATGGACGCTCAGGAGCCTGCCCAATAGAGCAGACTTATCTTCTTCTTTTGATTATTTCCAAACTATTTTGCTTTTGTTTATTTTTGTTGTCAGTTTCTGTTTTTATTAGAGAGAACCGTAATATAGTGCTCCCTTTTAATCACACAAATATGAAAAGAAAAAAACAAAACACATTATCTAAACTTGTTATACATTTTGATCACAACCACATTCCCTAAATTACTAATAGGCTACTTTTAAGAACAGGAAAAAGGGGAAGGGAAGGTGGATCCCATCTATCTGTTAATATATAACTTCTCACAGCTCCTCGAATACCATAAGGAGAGTTGTTTTTTGTTTGTTTTGTTAAATGAAACTGACTATAATTTTTGGGGAAGATTTTTCATCATACTGGAGATTTTTATTTCAAAACTGTTTCCACAGGAGAATGACTTGTTCTTCATTATGCTGGATTTAAAAAGCATTTAGCATTTTATGACGAAGCATTCTGAAACCCTTTGTGCCCAAGTGTCATTAAAATTTGCAAACTGAAAGCTAAGCCCTTAGAAATAGCGATGAACCATCTCTTTAAATTTCAAGAAAGCTCGGTTCCCTTAATAAAGAAGGCAAAATTTGGAAACAATAAAAAAAAGCTATGAGTATGTTTGCTATTTCCAAACACATATTGGCTTTTCACTCAAAATAAAGTATAAATAACTTGGGTCAGATAGAAGGCTAACTTGCTGAATTATAAATTCCTATGTAATATACAGTAAGATACATCTGGCAGGCAGATGATAGTTTAGTTGCTTGAGAAAAGTTCTTAAGTGAAAATATATAGAATTGTTCAGGTGGCATGGTAGTTGGAACCTTAGATGTGATCACCCAAATGTAGTCTACAGAGGAACAAAATGATAGGACAACTTAGGTAGCACCAACATTTAGGGTAGGTAGAATCAAACAAGCCTATAAGAGATATATAGAGAAAATAAGCATTCATATAACATCTATAAGAGCCCCGACAAAGAGTCTGACATATCAGATATTTACTATAATGTACATTAAATATAAAATATGTATATAATTTAGTATTAAACAAATGTTAGATTTTGCTATATTAGCTAATATGATTTTTTTGTTATATTAGCTAATATGATCAGTATTTAATGATGGTATCTTAATCATTTTCCCATTTGTTCACTCAATAAATGTTTATTGAATGGTAAACAAGTCAGAGAAGATCCTTGCCTCATGAATTTTGCATGAAACTGGGTAGATAATACACACCTGAAAAAAAGAAAATAAGTGAATATCAGATAATGATGAGTCCTACGAAGATAAAAGAACCTTAAAACTCAACAGAGATTTGTATATATGCGACATTATACAATAAAAAACTTGAAGAAAAAAAAAACTCAGCAGAGAGTAGAGTGCCTGGTGAGAGGGGCAGTGAGAGGGTGATTGGTTGCTTTTAGGTAGGGTGGTCAGAGAAGTCTCTCTTCTCAGTGACATCACTGAAATTTTCATGACAAGGAATCAACTTTCTGTACATTTTGGGGAAGCATTCCGGGAAGAGGGAATAGTTAATGTAAAAAGTCTATTAAAGGTAGAATTCTTGCCTGCCATGTGGGAGACTTGGGTTCAATTCCTGGCCCATGCACTTCCCAAAACAAACAAACAAGCAAACAAAGAAAGAAAAACAAACAAACAAAATTCAACAAATGGTGCTGCAATAACGGGATACTCACATGGAAAAAGGATGAAATGTGACCCTTGCCATACAGGATACAAAAAATAAACAACAATAACAGCAAAAATGTCTATTAAAGGATGAACTTATTAATTTCAAGTACTAGAAATAGAAGTGATGTGGATGATGCCTAATGAAAGAGAGGAATAATAGTTTGAGTTGAGGTCAGAGAAGTAACAAGGAGTCAAATTGTAACAGACTTCATAAACCACACTATATATTTAGATTTTATTTTACTTTAAATGGGACAATTCTGAAGGCTTTCAAGCAGAAGTGTGGAAAGATTTGATTGACCTTTATGTTTTGTTTTGTTTAAATGATAAAACTGGCAGCAGCTAGGTTGAGAATGGACTTAGGAGAGGATTACTGCTTCCCAGAGACTCATTATCCAGGAGATGTGTTGTCCAGGGCAGGGATGACATCAGTGAAAAATATAGAGAAGATTTATATTTGCAATATGAGCCACATGCTGTACTCAACTAAATGTTTGAGAAACTAAAGTGGAAGGAGGCAGCCATATGCAACCAGAAAGAAAAATAAATAACATGGTGACTACTATAATTGAAGGACTGTACAAGATATTCTAAAGTACTCATGTTTTAGAACTAGACAGTTAAGGGTTTAAATGCCAATTCTACCAGTTATAATAATGTGGTAAAAAAAAAAACGTCTCTTTGAGGCTGTTTTTTTATTTATAAAAAAAATATATAAAAGTTCTTGGTATGCCAAGTACCAATCAACAACATTCCTGTAAACCCTAAAGAATAGCAAGGGCTCTATCTGAGACCCTATAAAATTTTCACTCACTAAATTTATTTTTCAGAAACCTAAAGCATTCAGATGGTTCCTAGGCCAGATAAATCCCGAACCCCAGAGTTACCAGTCTTTCCATGAACATCAACCAGTTGCATTCCCTTGCCCCACAATGTTGACACCCCTTTTCAATTCTAAGAAGTTAGAATGGTCTTTGCCCAAATACCCCTAAAGACTGGGAGAAGGATCAAAGGAGAAGGAGGATTTGTAACAGAAAAGATAGGATTTTAAAATGAGTATGATTGCTGAATCATTATATTGATATTTCTTTAGTGTCCAGTGCCTTAGAGCTAGAAGGAAATACCTGAAATTGCTAAACTGTAACCCATACCACACTCTGAAATTTGTTCTGTAACTACTTGTTAAAATATACTTTGAAAATTATTGTTTTGTATATATGTTATATTTCACAATAAACGTATGATTAAATACTTTTAAGATGCTCATTGCAAGGCATACTATAAAGCTACATAACGAAGACAATGTGGTATTGGTGAAAGAATAGATAAGTAGATCAATGGAACAGAACAGAGAGCCCATAAATTCACACACACATATAGAAACATATATAACCAACTGACATTCAGCAAAGAAGCAAAAGCAAGTCAATGAAGAAAGGAAAGTCTTTCTAGCAAATGGCCCTGGAATAATTGGATATCCATACGCAAAACAAACAAATATAGACACAATCTTTCACCTTCCAAAAAGTTAACTTAAAATGGATGTTGAACCGAAAATGTAAAACACAAATCCATAAATATTATAGAAGGAAACATAGGACAACATTTTGTGACTTAGTAATTGCTGATGTATTTTTAGATACATCAAAATCATGATCTATGAAAGAAATAAATCAATGCTTGAGTTTAAAAATTAAAAACTTTTGCTCTGCAAAAGACCCTGCCATTAAGTGGTGGAAAATATGTGCAGAACACATATATGATAAAGGAATTTTATCTAAAATATAAAAAGGATACTTGAAACTCAGCTATAATAAAAATACAATAAAAAAAACAGTCAGAGATAAAAGAAGTATATGAAAAGATGCTTAACATCATCTCTCATTAGGGAATTTTAAGTTAAAACAATGAGATACAAATACATACCTATTAGGGTGCTTCTAATAATAAAAAAAAACTGATAATACCAGATGCTGGGGAGGATGCAGAGCACCAGGATCACAAATTCAAACGCAAAGTGATGCTTCCACTTTGGAAGACCGATGTCAATTTTCAAAAGGCCAAGCCTTGTCTTACCACGTAATCTATCAATCACACTTCTAGGTATTTTCCCAACTGATTTGAATCTCATGTCCTACACAAAAACCCGCACATTAATATCTATGGCAGTTTTTCCCATAATTGATGAAAACTGGAAGTACCCACTATGTCCTTTAATAGGTGAATGGATGAACAAACTGTAGCACTTTCATTCAGTGGAATATGGTTGAACAATAAAAAGAAATGAGCTATCAAACCACAAAAGACAAGAGTGAATCTTAAATGCAAACTGCTAAGTAAAAGAAGGCAGCCTGAAAAAAGTGACTTATTGTATGATGCCAACTATATGGTATTATGGAAAGGGAAAATCTATACAGATAGTATATTAATTTCTTGTGGCTGTCATAGAAAGTCACTGCAAACTTGGTGGCTTAAAACAACAGAAATTAATTTTCTTGGTTATAGAGGCCAGAAGTATGAAATTGAGGTAACATCAGGGCAATGTTCCCTTTGAAGATTCTAGGGGACAATGTTCTGGGGGCAGTCTCCTGGGGGATGTTCTTGCCTACTCTACTCTGGTGACTCCAGGCATTCCTTGCTGGTGGTTGCATCCCACCAATGGTAGTCACACTGCATTGCTTCTGTTCCTTTATTTTGTTTTAGTTTATTGTTTTTGTTGTTTATTTCATTTTAATTGCTTGTTTGCTTCATTAAGGACATTATCATTGGATTTAGGGCCCACCTGGATAACCTAGGATAACCTATTAATCTTGAGATTCTTAATTACATCTGTAGAAATACACATTTTTTTTTCAAGTATAGTAGCATTCAAATGTTCTGGAGAATAGAATACAGACCTAAATTATGGGGGCCACTATTCAACCCATTACAGATGGTAAACAATGGTTTCTAGTGGTTCATAGGAATGGGTAGAAGATTGAATAGTCAAAACAGGTCTTTAGGATAATAAAACAATTCTTTCATTTGCCAATGGTGTATATGAGATAGCATGAAATTTTTAAAAATTAATAAAAGTTTATAGCACACATGGTGAACCTTTATGTAAACTTCAGAAAATAATTTTGGAAGTCAGAGGATTCCAGGATGGAATGAAGAACATTACAAATAAATCCAACTATATTACAAATGTAGAAAACCTCATTGAAGTGAATGGAGAAAATATCCTGACCTAGGAAACTTTGGAAATGAATAGAGTCTGTAAAGATAAATGAAATGGTCCATAAGCACTGTACTCCACTTGATAGAGCTGTTTTCCATGGAGGTATGGCTGAACAATTTGATACGATTATAATGCATACTGGAATTGAACAATTACATAAACAGATAATCAAGTATGAAAGCCAACCCTATGTCTGATGGAGTGGAAGTTTTTAGATGAGCAGGAAATGAGGCTAGAGTGATCAATGTGATAAATTATACCTGAAGACATCCATTTGAAATTATGTCTAGTTTAATATAGATACAGGTGATTAATATAGATGTATATATTAGTAAATTTCTTTGCTTTGTCAGCTCAGAAGACCTATAAGCAATGGTACTCCAAAAAGAATGATATATTCAACACTCAGATATTGGTTTTTAATACTATTCTCCAATAAAAGGAAGCAGGGTCTTTGGAGAAATGGCTGATTCTAGGATTGATACTAGTATATCTAGTAATATACAAGATGAACTTGGAGCATCTTGTAGTGACAAAAAGTAAAGAGGTGATAAAAAAGAAAGCTAAAACAAACAAAAAGAAACAATGCCCACAATAATGGGAACATGTCAAAGTAACCCAGGAGCCAACTGAAAAGGGCCCCCAATGGCCAATGCTGAGAAAATGTAAGCAACAGAAAAAGTCAAGTAATATTGAATTATAACCCAAAATATAAAAGAAATATCCTAGACTCAACACTGATATAAATAAATCACTGAATAAATTAATGGGGGAGAACAAATCTCCGATACATAGTAATTCCAAATAATTTATGTAGCTACTTCATCGTGAAGGAGGTGGGGTGTATCTCTCCACCCCTTACGTGTAGACTCACAGAGCAACTTTCTTCCAAAGAGTATATTATTCAAAGGGGCAGAAAAGAATAACTTTACAATGGAGAAATCTGACAAACGATACCTCAGCAAGGGGGTCAAGGTGAACCTCAACAGTGATAAATTATATTGACCGAATATAACCTTGATATGCGATAGAAATGGCACTTTACTTCTTTGATCTTTGACCCCAAAACATATGGCCCCTGTTTAATCATGAGAAAAAACTTCAGACAAATGTTAATTGAGGGAAATGCGGCAAGATACCTGACATGTGCTCTTTCCAACTGTCAAAGTCATAAAAAATATGGAAAGTTTGTGAAATGGTCATAGCCAAGTAGAGGCTAAGGAGACATGACAATTAAATGTAAAGGTCAATCTCAGATACATTTGTGTGTGTCTGTGTATAAAAGAGAGTGCGAGGAGCTATGGGGATTCTGGTTGGTTGTAGTGAATAATAAAAGGGGAAAGAAAGGAGCTCTTAAACCCACAGTAAGAGACTCATGTACCATAGTTAATATAATTTCCCCTTTCCCATCATTATCAAGCTAGGACTACTCAAATGCATAGGCATGTATACAAGCTCAGAGATCTTCATATCTCCTTCTCCTTCCCTTCATAGAGCAAAAGATATACTTACATATAAAATTAATTTGTCACTTATCAACATGTCTTCATGGCATACCTTCATTTATCTAAATGTACATTTCAATATCCAAGACATAAAGTTACGAATTGACCATTTCTATAGGACAGTTGGGAGAATTACTGGCGCTATCGCATGTGAAAATCTTTCCAAAACTCTACAGAGCCATAGAAGCTATAATTATAGGTTTATTTTCTTTAAAGACTAAGAGAAATGAAGCATTTTAATCTTGGATTTATTTCTTAGATTTTGTTGGTCATAGCCACTTTGAGAACCTGATTAATGCCACGGATCATCTCCCCAGAAATTTAAGCAAATATACATATATACAGAATGTATATTAAAAATCCATGGTGCTCAAATATCCCCTACGTTGACCTTGGTTGTCAAAGTCTATTCAAAGGACAAGATTCAAATGCAAAGTTTTTTTGAGGGATCCCACGTTGATTCAGGAGTTTTCAGACTCCAAATTCGGAATTTTTGATGGAGATTCTCATTTATTTATATTTCTGCACAATATCTCATTCCTCTGATTTATCAGTTTTGACTTTTATTTTGGTATAAAAGGATATCACAGATCATCAAGCAATAGTGTCTCCCCAAAGTATATCTCCCTGACATGAAAAAACTTAGAAATGGAAAACACAAGAAGTGGTTTCCTCACAGGCAACCTGTCTTTTTGAAAAGACAGTGTAATCAATTAAGAACTTTTTCTTTGGGCTGAATTTAAACACTGCCACTTTGTTTCACCAGGATTTTTTTTTTTATCTTTTTAAGTTACATGTTGCAGTCTGAATACCATCATGTTGATTCTTGTCATTTGTAACATGAAGACTCACAAAGTATGCTAGAGCATTTTGCTCTGATTAGATTTGCATATATTCACATACTGATGATCCCAAATGTAATTAGCATTTTCTGTTTACCAATTATCTGGGAAGATTTGCCAAATATATCTTGACAGTGTTCCACAGAAACTTGCAGCAGTTACAAATTATCTGCAATAAGTTCATTTACATCATAGTGTAATTCTATGCTACATGAAGAATGAACTCTATTCATATGATAGTAGAAACTCTCAAAGGGATTTCTGTCAAAGAGAATTGGGTCATTATGTGTTGGAATGAACAAGTCTTTAGGACAATACATAAATCCCAATGAAGAAAAAAATTCTTTTCTAATTTCATTTCCATAACTTTCATCAACTTATGATATTTTTATAAATGCAAAGCTACAAATGAGCTAATTAGCTGATGAGAATACACATTAATGGTGAAAAAGTTACATGAATATTTCAGAACATGTATATTTACCTTTAAAAGGTGATGGGAGGGCAGGCAATGGTGGCTCAGTGGCAGAGTTCTAACCTGCCATGCCAGAGACCTGGGTTCGATTCCCAGTGCCCGCTCATGTTAAAAAAAAAAAAAGATGATGTGAGAATATATAATATTTAAATTAAATCATTAAACCATATGATCAATTCATGGTCATCCTCTTTATTTCCTATTAGAAATTATAAGTGGTGATAAACTATCATTTTAAAAATAAAGCAAATAATTCCTACTAAAATTTGCTGGTTATCATTTCTTCTTTTTTTTAAGTGGGAAAATGATTTTTTAGGTTTAAAAGTTATTGTGTTCTAACTGAATAGATGTTTCTTTTTATGTCAACAAATTACATGGTTAAACACAATGGGACAGCAAAATTTGGTACTGATAAAAGGAAGCAAAATAAAAGGATGAAGTATGAATGGCTGATAGACTTTTAAAAATGTTTAAACTGACTAGTAATAAACAAAATGCAAATTAATCTAACAATTAAATGCCCGTTTCATCTCTAAGATGAAAATAAATGACTAAATAGTAGATTATCTCACACTAAGTTAATCTTCTTTAGCACAGAGTTTGTGAAAACAAAGGACATACAAATGAATATAGCACACATATGCATTTTCATATACACATCCATGCAAATGTAAATTTTCTAGTTAATAAATACTTTTAAATGACATGATTTTAACTCATTTTTAGTGCCACCTTCTACTCCATAAAGATCCCTGTTTGGGTGATGATATATATATATGATAACCTCAGAAAGATGTATCAGCTTATTTTAACATGGAAAAGACTCACTGAGAGGTTATTTAGAAACCTCAAGAATAATAACACAGGAGGATGGTAGAATTCCTCTTTTTTTTTTCTTTTTGTATGCCGTACGGTGGGGTTCACATATCATTCTTTTTCCATGTGTGTAGGAGGATGGTAGAATTTTAAAGACAGACGTCCACACAGGCATATAGATAAAGATTCAAAACATGTAAATTGCCAATCTTATTGAGATACTGAGGGATTGCTAATGCCTGTAGCCAACTGTAAGAAACTAACATAATCTTACTGGGAGAAAAAAAGATTTCAAACAAGATTTATAAATTTTCATATATAATATGTGACACACACAAAATCCCCAGACATATGAAGAAACATTATCTGTGATCAAAATCCTGGAGTAACAACATGGAAATGGATTCACAATGAACTCATTGATAACATCAGTTGGAGTCTTTAAAATAATTCTGATTAATACTTCTTATTTTTTTAAAGGAAAAACTAATTTCATCAGAGAATTGAAATTTATATGTACAAATGGAAATGCTGGAATGAAAAATTATGATAATCAACATTAAGTAATTAATGGATGATATTAGCAGCAGATCAGACACTTTGGAACAGAAATTAGCAAATCAGAAGACTTATGATGAGAAAATTTGCAGAATAAAGTATGGGGACATAAGGATGAAAAAGGAAAACATTGAGAAGGATTTGAATGAAATATGCTATTTAAAAGTAATATATGGGGTGGGCCACGGTGGCTCAACAGGCAGCATTCTGGCCTGCCATGCAGGAGACCCTGGTTTGATTCCCAGTGCCTGCCCATGCAAAAAAGAGAGAAAAATACTATATAAAGTAAAACAGAATGATAATTTATGGGACAAGCACCTAAAGTAAGAAGATATTTAATAATGGAATATAATGAATAAAATAGAAGGAATGAAAGAAATACCTAAGACCAGAAATTAATAGGAAAAAAAAATGACAAAAAGTAGGCAGCATCAACTAACCCAAATTCTGTTTCTCCCAGATTGGTAATAAAATTGATAAATACCAAGCAATGCTGAAACCAACAGAAAGAACAAAACAAGTGAGAGAGAGGTGGGAAGGTTTTATGTCAGTGAAGTTGAAAATAAAGATAAAATAAATGGAAATATCTAGACATAATAATTCATACATTAATGGTGATATTACAGCTTAACAAAACTGGATATCTATCTGGAAATATATATAGTTTATCAGAACTGAAACAAGAAGAATTAGAAAGTCTTAATAGTCTCCGGATTATCAAATGAAAAGGCAATTAAAATCCTTCTAGCAAAGAAAACTCCAAGTCCCCAGAGTTTCACTAGAGAATTCTATCGAACATTTAATGAAAAACTACCACCACTCATTCACAGGTCCTCCACAGAATATAACATGAGAACACCGCCTCGCTTATTTTTTAATGAGATCAGCATAGCATTATACAAAAACCTGACAAAACAAACACAATATTATGTATTATTTCAGATCCGACTTTCTGCATAATAGACCATTTTCAAGTGTAAACAATTTCTAAACATTTATAGAAATGATCTGTGGTGTTGAAGTCGGCAAAATACAAATAGAGTATGCTATTGGCTATTCTTCTAGTCAAGATGTTTCTTAAGCAATATAAATACACTTTCATTCAGTTAAACATTGAATTCGATGGAAGTATATCAGGGTGATAAGGCAGTTAGAAAAGCTGGAGACCCTTGCCAGAAATCAAAGACAAGATCACCAGAAGTGGTCTTTTACTAAGGTAACTTATTTGGACCTCTGCCACTGTCCATTCCCTAATGTACTGCTGGATTCCACAGCCCTGGACCCTTGCTGCTTGTCAAAAGGCTTGTCAATTTGTAGCATCTTTGACATTATTTGGATTCCTGAAGAAATGGATTTAATTGGTGACACTTTGGTTCTTTGAAAAAGCTGTAGCTCAAACACAGTATATAAAAGAAAAATACATAAATACAAAATACATAAAACTGAGTCTTAACTTTCACCTATCTTGACATACCACATATATATATAAAAATATTTAGATCCTTGTAAAAAAATGAACAAAAATTCCTTTGGCTTTATGACATCTATATGAATTCTTTTTAAAAAAAACTCTTTATTGTGAAATAAAACATATGCAGAAAAGAGATAGATTTCAAAACACATTTAAGGAGTAGTTATAGAGCAAACTCCAAAGTAGGGTATGGGTTACAGTCCCCCAATTTCAGGTATTTCCTTCAAGCTGCGATTAGACACTGGAGACTAAAAATAAATATCAATATAATTCAGTAGTCATGATCATTTTTTAAATCCCATCTTCTCTGATATAACTCCTCGTTCTCCTTTGATCCTTCTCTCAGTCTTTAGGGATAATTGGGCAATGACCCCTCAAACCTCTTCATTTAGAGAAGATATGTCGACATTATGGGGTAAGGGATTGCAACTGGTTGATGTTCTTGGAGAGACTGGTTCCTGTGGGTTACAGGTAACCTGGCATAGGAACAATCTAGAGGTTTCAAGTTTCTGAAAAATAAAGTGAGTAAAACTATTATAGAGTCTCAGACAGAGCCCTAGCTATTCTCAGAAACACTATTGATCGGGACTTGGTATACCATGGCAATTTGCAATATCTAGTTGAAGCTTGTATAGAAGTAACCTCCAGAATAGCTTTTTGATTCTATTTGAGATCACTTAGCCACTGAAACCTTACTTTGTTACATTTCCTTTCCCCCTATTGATCAAGAAGGCATTGTTGATCCCACAGTGCCAGGGCCATATATGTTATCTGCCCAGTCATGTCCCAAGTTGCCAGGGAGACTTACACCTTTGAAAATCATGTTCCATATAGGGGGGAGAGTAATGAGTTTATTTACAGAGTTGGACTTAGAGAAGCCACATCCAACAAAGCAATATAGAATTACAAGATCTCATTCCCTATTCCAGGTTTCATATGTATTTAGGCTTGCACTGGTTTGAAAGTATTATGTACCCCAGAAAAGCCATGTTTCAATCCTGATTGAAAAGCCATGTTTCAATCCTGATTCAATCTTGTAGAGGCAGCCATTTCTTTTAATCCTGATTCAATATTGTATGTGGAAATTTTGATAAGATTGTCTTCAGGGAGATGTGGTACCCAATTGTGGGTATGACCTTTTGATTAGATGGAGATATAACTCCACTCTTTCCAGGTGGGTCTTGATTAGTTTACTGGAATCCTTTAAAAGAGGAAACACTTTAGAAAAAGTCAGAAATTACAAACCTCAGAAATGACAGAGCCAATAGAAACTTCAGAACAGAGTTAACACAGATGTCATCATATGGAGAACAGAAACATGAATGTTTTGAGATGTTTAGAGCCCAGCAGATGTCGCCATGTGATATTAAGCAAGCAAGAACATGGAGAGAACCAAGGGTAGCCAAGAGACAAAGGCCAGCCTCAGAGAATCGAAGTGAGGAACCCCGACAGGAACAGAGACTGAAAGCAACAGAGCCCAGGAACAAGGGACCAGCAGATGGCAGTAAAGGCCAAGCTGACAGAGGTATTCCTGACCTATGGTCCTTCCTTAAATTAAGGTATCTTTTATGGATGCATTAATTTAGACATTTTTATAGGCTAAAAACTTATTGAATTCCCTTTTTTAAAAGGTATATTGTATTCTGGCAGCTTGCCAGAACAGATTTTGGTACCAGAGAAGTGGGGTTCTGCTGTGGTTTACAAATATGTATGAACAGGTTTTTAAATGGATAAGGGCGAAGATTCTGGAAGAATTGTGAAGAGCTTGATAGAGAAGGCCTGGATTACTTTGAAGAGACTGTTGGTAGAAACATGGTCTATAAGGATGCTTCTGGTAAGGATTTAGACAGAAATAATGAATATGTCATTGAAAACTAGAAGGAGGGCATTCTTTGTAGATGGAAGGTAGGCTGATTACATTGGACCACTTCTATCATGGAAGGGGCAACGATTTGTTCTAACTAGAATAGATATATACTCTGGATAGGGGGTTGCCTTCCCTGTATGCAATGCTTTTGCAAAAACTACCATCCATGGACTTACAAAATAACTTATCTACCATCACGGTATTCCACACAGCATTGTTTCTGATTAAGGGACCTACTTCACAACAAATGAAGTACAGGAATGGGCACATGCTCATAGAATTCTCTGGTCTTACCATGGTTCACATCATCCAGAGGCAACTGGGTTGACAGACCAGTGGAATGGCCATTTGAAAACCCAGATATGGTACCCACTGGGTGCCAATACATTTCAGGGCTGTGGCAATGTTCTCCAGGAAGCTGTGTTTGCTCTGAATCAGTATCTAATACTGTGTGGTGCTGTTTATCCCATAGCCAGGATTCACAGGTCCAGGAATCAAGGAGTGGAAATAGGAGTGACACCACTCACTATTGCCCCTAGTAATCCACTAGGAAAATTTTTGCTTCCTATCCCTGAAACCTTAAGCTCTGCTGGTCTATAGGTCTTAGCTCTAAAAGGAGGAATGCTCTACCAGGAGACACAACAATGATTCCATTGAACTGGGAGTTAAGACTGACACCTGGCCACTTTGGGGTTCTCATGTTACTGAGTCAACAGGCATGAAGGGAAATTTCTATTATGTCTAGGGTGATTGATCCTGATTGTCAAGGAGAAAAAGGACTGCAACTACACAACTGAGGTAAAGGAGAGTTTTTCTGGAATACAGGAGATCCCCTAAGACATCTCTTAGTGTTACCCTGCCCTGTAATTAAAGTCAATAGAAAACTGCAACTACCCAATCCAGGCAGGACTACTAATGGCCCAGAAACTTCAGGAATGAAAATTTGGGTCATGCCCCCAACCCACCCCACACAGGCAAAGAACCATAGCCAACTGTAATGCTTGCTGAGGGTAAAGGGAACACGGAAGGGTAGTAGAAGAAGGTAGTGATAAATATGAACTATGACCACATCACCAGTTACAGAAATAAGGACTGTGATTATATCAATATTTCCACCCTCCCTGGTTTGTTACGACTGTGTTTGCATTTGCACATAAGCAAATATCTTGTTTTCTTTTATTATATACATAAGTTATATTGTTCATGTTATAGTATTTAAGTTATAGGATATGAAGTTTAAGAGTGAACGTTACCTAAGGACTTGCACCCTATAGCTTAAGTTAGATGTGTGCTACAGAAAATTTAAGTTTTTGGCAAAATAAACATCTGTTCCTTTGGTTTCACACAGAAGGTGAAGTTTTAGAATATAAGCACTACCATTCTTTACCCTGTATTCTGATTTACCTTCATCTCAATCAGATCAACTCCATTCTTATCTCTAATTGATTTCTGATTTCTTTGAAAGCTTATTTAACAGTTGCTGTATGGAATATGGAACTTCCAGAACTGCAGAACTCTAACTCTGAGTCTTAGTTGTCACACAGGCACCCAAAGTCCCAGGGAAATATCAGACTATAAACATTAAGCATAGAATCTCAGAATTTAGAAATAACACTTATAACTCAGGAATAAATGTAACTACTCTAAGTGCTTACAATCTAGGCCCTAATTTTCTCATAAGAATTTTGTAAATGAGCCCATACAATATTTATCCTTTTGTTTCTGGCTTATTTTGATCAACATAATGTTCTCAGAGTTTGTTCACCTTGTTGCATGTCTCACAACTTCATTCCTTTCTGTTGCCACACAATATTGCATACGTATGCATCACAGTTTGTCCTTCTGCTCCTCAGTCAACGTACACTTTGGCCATCACAATACACTGGCTATGGTGAATAATGCCACCATAAACATAAGGGTGCAAATATGTATTTGAGTCTCTGCTTTTAGTTGTTCCAATTATATACCTAGTAATGGGATTTCCTAATCAAATGGTAACCTTATATCTAGCCTCCTGTGGATCCAATTATTTACTCTCTGGAGGGGCTGAACTATTCTGCTACCCTGCCAACATTAAATAGGTATACCTCTCTCTCCATATTTTCTCTGGCACTTGAATATTTTATTATTTCTTTATTTATTCTGTATCTGCAGATTTTGTTGAGATATATTCACATACCATATATTCTATCAAAATAAACAGTGTCTCACAGTATCCTCACTCAGTCGTACAATCATCTATGTGTTTTAAACACTTTTCATTGCTTCAAAGAGAAAAATAACATAGACACACCTAGAACCAAAGAGAAAACCTAAAACTACCCTTTCCCTTTTATCTCCTACCCCCAATTATTTGCCCTTATTATTGTTGTGGTACTAGTGAAGTATTCATGTTAAATATAATACATAGTATGTGATACATAGTTTTTCCTACATACCCATTTATTATTAGTTCTTTATACAAGTGTTATATCTTTGATGTACTTCATGAAAGAACTTATTTATATTTATAGTGCTAATCAGTGAGATACATGCCTTTAAACAACCCCCTTCAATCATATTCACCTTCAGTACAGAAAAATTATTTATAATCTCACCAACAAACTACCATCACCTCTATCCATTCCCATATATTTAAGTTCCACCTTGTTAACAAGTCTGTAAACACTTCTCCTTCTCTAACTTCAGTCTATATTTATATTTATAGTGTTAATCGGTGGGATACATGGCTCTAAACAACCCCTTTCGATCATATTCACCTTCAATACAGCACTATTACTTATAATCACATGAACATACCACCAGCACCTCTATCCACTCCCATGAATTTAAGTTCAACCTAGTTAACAAGTCTGTACATATTGGGTAACCATCCCCCCTTCTCTAGGTTCTGTCTATCTCCAAGTCCCCTATATTCTACTTTTTAAAATTTTTTTGGCATATGCAGGGTCCAGGAATTGAACTCGGGTCTCCCTCATGGCAGGCGACAGTTCTACCACTGAGCCACCCTTGCACCTCCCATATTCTTACATTTTAAAACTCTGTGTTTACATTTTCTTGGAGGTTTATATTAGTGAAATCATATAGTATCTATCCTTTTGTGTCTGGCTTTTCACTCAGCATTATGTTCTCAAGATTCCTCCATTTTGTCATATGCTTCAGGACTTCATTTCTTCTTATTTCTGCATAATATCTGGTCATGTGTATATACCACATTTTGTTTAACCACTCATCAGCTGATAGACTTTTGGATTGTTTCCATCTTTTTGTAATCGTAAATAATGCTGCTATGGATATCAGTGTGCAAATGTTTGTGTCAGTGCTTTCAGCTCTTCTGGGTATATATCAAGTAGTGGTATTGCTGGGTCATAGGGCAATTCAGTTCTTAGTTTTCTGAGGAACAAACTGTTTCGCACAGCAGCTGTACCATTATACATTCCTACGAGCAGTGAAGAAAGATTTCCAATTTTTCCATATCTTCTCCAACATTTGTAGTGTCCTGTTGTTTAATGGCAGCCATTTATATAGGTTTGAGGTGATAACTCATTGTGGTTTCTATTTGCATTTCCCTAATAGCTAATGAAGATGAACATTTTTTCATGTGTTTTTTAGTCATTTGTATGTCATCTGTGGAAAAATATCTATACCTTTTGTCCATTTTATAATTGGGTTGTGTTTTCTTTTGTTGTTGAGTTGTATGATTTCTTTATATATACTTGATATCAAATCCTTATCAGATAAATGGTTTCCAAATATTTTCTCCCATTGATTTGGCTGCCTCTTCACCTTTTTAACAAAGTCCTTTGAGACACAGATGTATTTGATTTGGGAGAGTTCCCATTTATCCGTTTTTTTTCTTTCATAGTTTGTGCTTTTAGTGTAAAGTCTAAGACTCTATCTCCTATTACTAGGTCTTGAAGATGCTTCCCTATATTTTCTTCTAGGAGTTTTAAATTACTGGCTCTTATATTTAGGTCTTTGATCCATTTTGAGTTATTTTTCATATATAGTGTGAAATAGGGGTCCTCTTTCATTCCCTTGGTTATGGATATCCAGTTCTCACAGCTCCATTTATTGAAAAGACTATTTTGTCCCATTTCAGAGGGCACTGTCAAAGATCAATCGACCATAGATCTGAGGGTCTATTTCCAAACTCTCAATTTGATTCCATGGATCAATATGTCTACCTTAGTGCTAATAACATTCTGTTTTGACCACTGTGACTTTATAATAAGCATTAAATTCAGGATGTGTAAGTCTCCCAGTTCATTCTTCATTTTTAAAGCAAGTTTTTGGATATTCAAGGGCCCTTTTCCGCCCAATTAAATCTAGTAACTAGCATTTCTTCAAAGCAGGTTGTTGGAATTTTGATTGGTATTGCATTGAATCTGAAGATCAGTTTGGGTAGAATTAGCATTTTCACGATATTCAACCTTCTTATCCATGAACATGAAATGCCTTTCCACCTATTTAGATTTTCTTTGATTTCTTATAGAAATGTTTTTAATTTTCCGTGTATAGGTCCTTTGTATTCCTGGTTAAGTTTCATCCTGGATAGTTGATTCTTTTAGTTACTGTTGTAAATGAAATTTTCTAAATTGCCTCCTCAGTTAGATCATTACTTCTGTGTAGAACCATTACCAATTTTTGTGCATTAATCTTGTATCCTGCCACTTTGCTAAATTTGTTTATTAGCCCAGGTAACTTTGTTGTAGATTTCTCAGGATTTTCCAAATATAGGATCATGTCATCTGCAAATAATGAAAGTTTTACTGCTTCCTTTTTTATTTATATGCCTTTTATTTCTTTTTCTTGCCTAATTGCTCTAGCTACAACTATCAGAACGTTGAATAATCGTGGTGATGGTGGGCATACTTGTCTCATTTCCTATCTTAGGGAGAAGGCTTTCAGTCTCTCAACATCGAGTATGATGCTGACTGTGGGTTTTTAATATATTTCCTTTTTCATACTGAAGAAGTTTCCTTTGATTCCTATGTTTTGAAATGTTTTTATCAGAAAAGGAACCGAATTTTGTCAAATGCTTTTTCAGCATCAATTGAGATGATCATGTGATTTTCTTGCCTTTTGATTTGTTAATGTGTTGTATTACATTGGTTACTTTTCTTGTGTTGAAATACACTTGCATGCTTGGTCATGGTGTATAATTTTTTAACGTGCCTTTGGATTTGATTTGCATATATTCTGTTGATAATTTTTGCATTTATATTCAATAGGGAGAGAAGCCTGTAGTTTTCCTTTCTTCTAGCATCTTTCTCTGGTTTCATTATTAGAGTAACGTTAGGTTCATAAAATGAGTTAGACATTGTTCCTTTTTCCTTAATTTTTTGGAAGACTTTGAGCAGGAATGGTGTTAGTTCTTTTTGGAATGTTTGGTAAAATTCCCCCGTGAAGCCATCTGACTCTGGGCTTTTCTTTGTAGGAAGGTTTTTGATGACTGGTTGGATCTCTTTACTTGGATTGGTTTGTTGAGGTCTTCTATTTCTTCTCCAGTCAGTATAGGTTATTCATGTATTTTTAGGATATTGTCAATTTCATCACATTTGTCTAGTTTGTTGGCATGTAGTTGTTTATAGTATCCACTTTTGGTTTTATTTCTTCAGGTTCCATGGTAATGACCCCCCCCCATTTCTGATTTTATTTATTTGCATCCTCTCTCTTTTATTTTCTTTGTCAGCCTAGTTAAGTGGCCATCAATTTTATTGATTTTCTCAAAGAACCAACTTTTGCTTTTCTTATTGATTCTATTGATTTTTCTTTTTGTTCTCCAAATCAGATATTTCTACTTTAATATTTGTTATTTCTGTTCTTTGATTCATTTTGGGGTTAGCTTGCTGTTCGTTCTCCAGTTTTGCCAAGTGAAGGGTTAAATCTTTGTTTTTTTACTCTGTCTTCTTTTTAATACAGGCTTTTAGAGCAATAAATTTCCCTCTCATCTCTCCCTTTGCTGCATCTCATAAGTTTTGATGTGTTGTATTCTCATTTTCATTTGTCTCTAGATGTTTACCAATTTCTTTGCAATTTCTTCTTTGACCCACTGATTAAGAGTGTGCTATTTAATTTCCATATATTTGTGAAAGTCCTGGTTCTTTGGTCGTCATTGATTTACAGCTTCATTCCATAATGATAAAATGCTTTGAATAATTTCAATGTTCTTAAAATATTAAGACATTTTGTGCCTCAGCATATGATTTATCCTGGAGAACATTCCATGAGCACCAGAGAAGAATGTATACCCTGGTGTTTTAGAGTGTAATGATATTTATATATGTCTGTTAGACCTAATACATTCATCACATTGTTTAGGTTCTCTGTCCTTATTGATCCTCTATCTGGTTGTTCTATCTATAGAGGAGAGTGATATATTGAAGTCTCCCCCGATTATTATTGAAATCATCTATTATTCCCTTCTCTTTTGTCAATTTTTGCTTCATATACTTTGGAGCCCTTGATTGGGAGCATAAATACTTATGATTGTTACTTCTTCTTAGTGAATTGTCCCTTTTATTAATATGTGGTGTCCTTCCTTGTCTCTTATGACATCTTAGCATTTAAAATGGTACTAGTGTAGCTACTCCTGCTTTCTTCTGGTTGCAACTTGCATAGACTATTTTTTCCAACCTTTCACTTCCAATGTTTTTGTATCCTTGGGTCTAAGATGAGTCTTTTATAAACAGCATGTAGGTGGATCATATTTTAAAATCCATTCTGCCAATCTCTATCTCTCAATTGGGAGTTTAGTCTGTTAACATTCAAAGTTATAACAGTAAAGATGTTTCCTGAATCTACCAGCTTATCCTTTGGTTTTCTTATTTGTCAGATTTCTTAACTGTCATTTTATTCTTTAAGTTACCCTTACTAATAATCTTCAATTCTGTGCCATCCTCCACACCTTTCTCTCCTGTCTTTTTTTTTTCTTCTTTAGTATTTCTTGTAGGGAAGATCTCTTTTTAACCAATTCTTTCAGCATCTGTTTGTGAAAATTTTAATTTCTTCACTTTTCAAGAAGAACTGTTCTGGATAAAGAATTCTTGGCTGGCAATTCTTCTCTTTCAGAATTGTAAATGTATCATACCACTGCCTTCTTACCTCCATAGTACCCACTGAGTAATCTGAACTTAGTCTTAAGTGACTTCTCTTGTATGTGGTGAATCTCTTTTCTAGTGCTGCTTTCAGCACAATCTGCTTCTCTTCAGCATTTGACAGTTTGATTAGTATACGTCTTGGAGTAGGCCTATTTAGATTTATTGTACATGGAGTTTTCTTAAGCTTCTTTGATTTTCATAATTTTTCTAAGAGTTGGGAATTTTCCCCAATTATCTCCTCAAATAATCTTCCTAGACCTTTATTCTTTTCTTCTCCTTCTGGGACAATCAATGATTATGTTTGTGCACTTCATGTTATGCATCATTTCCCTGAGATCCAATTCAATTTTTTCACATTTGTTCTTTTGTACATTTGAATTCAGTGGCCCATCCTCTGGTTCACTTATTTTTTTCTTCCTCTTCAAATCTGCTGTGTGTCTCTAGTATATTTTTATTTGCTCCACAGTGTCCTTCATTTCAATATGATCTGTTTCTTTTCTATTTATGCTTTCAAATTCTTCTTTACTCTTCTAGTATCCCTTTTTAATATCCTTTTTGTCTGTAGCTCACCTTGAACTTATTTTGGAGATTTACATGAACATCTTTGATTAGTTGTTTCAAATTCTGTGTCTTCTCTGGTATTTTAATTTAGTCATTTCACATCACCATATTTTTTGACATCTTACATATGTTTGTTGAATTTGTGTAGACTTTTCAGCATTTGATTATCTTGATAAGGATAGTTTGAATGTTGATTTCTGTCACTCATCTAAGATTTTGAAGTTGCTTAGGTTATATTGAAGGTCTCCTTTTTCACTTGGTTTGTCAGTTAATTCCCTTCCAAAGAAAGGCTGGGACCACATGCAGGAGGTGAGGCTCTAATTGAAAATCTGTTAAGCCAGAGTGCACCTCCCTGTCTTCCCAGTGGAGTTAGCTCTTGGGCTCCCTCTCCGCCTCAGGCCCACCTCTTCCTGACTGGTCAGCTGGCCAAGCAGGATCAAGACCAAGGGCAAATCTAATCAAAGCCATGGGTTTCAGCGTGTGCTGAAAGCCACCAATCCCAGAGCTGGCAGTGTGTATTGTGAGTCTGGTGATTACTAAGCTCCTGCATGGAACAACTTTGGGCTGCAGGACTTAGAGTTTCAAGTTCCCCTGCCCACAGCCAGGCCAGGAGTGCCTGGTGGTGCAGGGCAGCTCACGCCCTTATCCCTGCCTCTCCACCCATGCATATGGTGAGTGCTTTCTCTGTGGAGAAAGAATAGAGGTAGTGGGACCCAGAGTACCTCTACTGCCAGCCAATTGTCAGATCAGCTCTGTTCTGCATCCCCAACTCCTCTGAAGGGAAGGACCCCAGCCTCTGCCAAAACCAGGCACCATAGTGCCCTGCCTTAGGGGTGGGGGGATAGGCACTGTGCCACAGCAGCTAGGTCTCTGTGTGAATGCAAACCAAGACTGCTGGCTTCTGGTTTCCCACAGAGGAGTGACCAGCTTCAGAGCTGGAAGAAAACATCTCCCAAGCTAGCTGTGATGATGAGTTTGGAGGTACCTACTCCAGCCTGCACACTGCTACCTGCCCCAGGTACAGTCACGACTGTGTAAACTTATTCTCCTCTCAATCATAATTTCTTGGCTTTTTCACACAGGTCCTCCCTATATAATGTAAGATTCCCTCTCTGGTCACTCAGACTCTGGAACCACTGTCCTGGTTGTTCTCGTTCTTTCTGTAGTTGTTCCCTGGTTTAGGGGTGTACTCAGCCTATCCTATCTGGCTGTCTTCTGGAAGCCCCCAGGTACTTCTATATGAATTATTTTTATACTTCTGACCTCTCCCCCTGCTACACGCATACATTTTGTTTCCATTTTATATAATGTAACTAACCCTTTTACAAATGGAAATGCACCCACGTTTTCCCCAAGAAGACAACATTTTAAACAACCTAACACTATAGAAATTTAGAAAGTGAAAGTTTCTGCCATAACTTCCATCCCCGCATAAGTAATTATTGAGAAAAGTTGGCTTCAGTTACTCTGTATTTTCCTGGGCATGCATTACCATACATAATTTATTAATATTTACAAAAAATGATTACATTATATATTCCATTCTTTGTTTTCTGTACTTTACTACCATTTGTCATATATGTATAGATCTCTCCTTTCTTTTTATTGACTCTATAAAGGAAATGTACTATGTAAATGTTGCAAATTTTATCTTATGAAAACTGGTGCTAGGCATCTAAATTATTTCTAATAATTATAAGGATAATGCAATTAATATATTTTTCTATTACTGCATCCTACTTTTATCCATATTTCTACAGAATAACTCTTAGAAGAGGAATTCTTAGTAATTTAAAACTGAAGAAGTAAATTGAGGGACTACATACCAAAAAGCCCTAATTTTATCCATTAAGAAACAAATTCATTAGCTGCATATAAGACAGCAGTGCTGGATTCAGAGTCTGAAGGGAACAGAAAGCAATGGAACATCTAAACCATTGAAACAATCTGGCAGCATATATTTTAAAATTTAACACTTTAATCCATTTTTCCTCTAAATACTTACACAGTTTTTTGGATGGTCCATAGTTAACCATAAAGTGCATTTTTCTTTGCAATGAAAATGTGATCTTGCCATAGTCTGGTTGGCCTTATCTTGTTCTGCTATCTGGCTGCCATGTTAATTTACTACAAACAGCTCTTTCAGTGGAAGAATAACATACTACAGATCTGAAAGTTTCTGACTGCCTCACATTGGCAGATACACACTGTTTAAAATTTGCAGTTGTGACCTTGGTAAAATGACCCGTGTCCATGTGGACTTGGTAAAATGGACCCAGGTTGCAAATGAAATTCTGGCTATTTTCCCTAGTGCTCAAGTCAACCTGAGTTACTGGGTTAGTGACCGAATTTACCAGTTGGCCTTAACTGGTCTTTGTAAAATAGTCTTCCACACTGAAATTGTTTTTACTGTCAAAAAGTTAAATATTTGACTTTCATCTAACAGCTGGATAGTTTGTTATAGTTCTTTGCTATGAAAATTTTTTCAACAAAGTGTTTTGAGAGCATACTGTGTGCCAATATAAGCTAATGAGATTAGCATATAAGGGTGGGCAAGAGAGAACTTCTAGTTCCATGTACTTTTAGATTAATAAGGGAAGGAGACAAATAGTCAAAATATGTTATTATCATAGAGAAAGTCACGGTGTCACTGGGGTTTATAGAAAGTTAGAATAAGTCATGTGAAATAGGAGACATGAACAAAGTGAAATATACCCTGGATCACTGTAGGAAGAACAGGAGAACAGAATTTGAAGAAGGGAATGCTGTGAGATTAGGGATGCAGAATAAAAGTGTCACAACAAAAAAAGATTAGAGATTACAATTTAAGCCTATCTTATCTCTTCAGGAAGATAGTTGCACACATATTCGATACTTGAAGGAATGCAAAGATTTATACAAATTTTAAACAAAATACCTTGGAATTAGAAAGTAGCAAAGGAATCTATCTTTCACAGTCCCATAGTATAGAAGCAGGAACAATTACAAATTGAAATGACTTACCTGTTTTTTATGTGTGTGTTTTTAACACATAGGCAGGCTCCAAGAATTGAACCCAGGTCTCCAGCATGGCAGGGGAGAACTCTGCCACTGGGCCACCCTTACCCATCCCAAATACTTTAGTTCTCATTCCTTTTTTTTTTTTTCTTTTTCTTTTTGAAAGAAAAAACCACTTACCTTCAGTCTCCCGCAGTGAAGGTAAGTGGTTCTACTACTGAACCACCCATGCACCCGTTTGTTTTTAAATATCTTTTTTCAGATAAAAATGTCCTTGCTATTTTCAAAGAATACACATAACACAATATCCAAAACTAATTAGGTACAGTTTACTGCCATTTCCAAAGGAATGGTAAAGTTACAAATAAAGTTAATTAGCTTAAATAATTGGTTGAGTCTTACTAAGCCTAAGTAGTAAATCTTTGTTTATACCTTTTATATATATTTAGTGGAGAGATGAGTTAAAACTTCAAGAAACAAGAGATTTATCAGCTGCATATTTTAAATGAACAGATTACTAGATCTAGATAATTGCATAAACTGAAACGATTTATATAAAGCTTGGTAGCACATTATGTAATAAAGATAATCGACCACATTTCCCACTATAGCACAACTAGGTTTAGACAACTATTTAATCACATTTATCTGTCTACTGTTAAACTAGGCATGACACTGTCAGCAGTGTACAGTCTTATGGCTAGATTGCAGCTTGCTCATGGGATCTGAATTTCAAAGCAGGTTGAAAGCATTCTTTTCTATGAATTAATCATGTACGTAGATCATCTTCACTCCTAGCTTCATTGAACAGGTACAAGAGTGGCAATAGGATCATTGTTTCAAATTTCTGTGAATACTGTGTGAAAAATCATATTCTGTAAGCAACAACATGAAAGGCTTAAAAGGATGCTAAGAAGCTTAATATAGAGCAAAATTAAACACCTAACTCTTTGATATGTACATGTAAACTACTAAGATTATTTCTGCAACATGCTCATGCAAAATGAAATAGGTTTCTTCTCCTAAAAATAAAAACCAAGTGTCGAATATGTTTGGGGTTGACCAAAGTTTTATTGGAAGCCTGCTATTTGGAAAATACTGCACTTGGCCTCGAGGATACAAAAATAAACAACCTCTTGAGGCGACTAAAATTTGGTCTCTGCAGTCTGCCTACAAAGCATTTGTAGAAGAAAGAGGGAAAGAAAGAAAACAGTTCTGTTCAATGGAGTTTTGCCAGCATTTTCTTAGGGATGTTCTGAAATTCATGGGAATATATGACTAGCATGTAGCCTCGTCTGAGAAAAGGAGGGCAGGTTTCCCTTGGGAGGAAAACATCTTTATTTGGCCTTCATATAGCACAACTTGGTTAACTGTAAGATTCCGAGTTGAATTAATTTTCCTCACATTTAAAAATATTATGTTCCATTTTTCCTACTTTCCATATTGCTAACAAATCCAGCGTCATCATGGGTTATCTTTGTATAGATGTTTGTTTTTTCTGCCAAGAAATTTCAGGAACTAAAAAAATTCAGGGATGGTCTATTTTCATCCATTGCTGTAGGCATTTAATGGACATTTTTGATCTATAAACACGTAACCCTCAGATTCTGGAAGATAGTCTCAAATTCCTGACTTGAGGTTCTCCTCTTTTCCATTGTACTGTAGGGGCTACCAGCTCAGACTTGAGCACAGGGCCCCGGCAGCTGTGTGGGGATTGTCAACTGATGCAAGCTCTCTGTACTTAGGATTTCTCATCTGCCAAATGCAGAGCATAACACTATCTCCTCACAGAGTTGTTTCAGATTTGAATGATTTTTTTTTTATATAAACCATTTAGAATAGTGGCTGGCATTTAGCAAGTGCTATATAAAAAATTGCTATTGTTTACTTTCAGAGTGTTTCCTATCATTTTTCTTATCTTTTTTCTCCTTTTCCTTATCTGTGTGTTTCTTTTTGTGGTACTTTTGAGGAGACTTCCTTAGCTGTATTTATTGAGGCTTTCTTAGCTAAATTTATTGAACCTTTCATTTGTTTATCATTTTTTCAATCATGAGCTGTTTTTCCTTTTCTGAATGTTTTCCTTAATAGCAGTCTATACTTGTTTTAGGGGTTCAATGTCTTATATCTGTGAGAATATTAGTGAGAGGAAATTGTTATACTTACACATATTTAAAGTAATACAAGACTTACTAAGAAAACGACGTGTCCCCTACACATACCTCCATTACCTCCATTTCTCACATCCCTAAGTACTTGTAATGGTTTTACCTGTTTTTTACATTTACTTATGTAACTATAAGCAATATACTTATACTGTTCTTGTTTTTTTCCTGTTTTAGAAATTAACTACTCACTTCCTACACAGGAGAATGAAGTATCTCTCCTTCACTACCTCCATTTCTCCACCCCTCACTAAACACACGCACACACACACACACGCACACAAACACTCAGAAGCATATAGTAATCCCATCCCACTACAGCTATATCATAATTTTGGTCATATCAGTATTCAGTGTATATATTGATATGGTTATTTAAATGTTATTCACAGGTGATCCGTATAAGATATGGGTATTTAAATGTTATTCACAGGTGATACGTATAATATGCTACAATTAGTTTTACTGTCTAGAGTAAATATTTATTGGCCAACAGTTAATTATAAGTTTTGTTTGCTTGTCTGGTTAAACAAATGTTTTATATTTAGTTATGACTATTAATTCGTCTCCAAATTTTCCTCTGATTATATAAATCAACCTTTGTAACGCATCATGCGTACCATCAAATTCCTCTCCTTGCAGACCTCTTTCCTGGAATCTGATGACCTACTCTATCCTGCAGATGGTATTCTCCAGGTCTGTGGCACAGCTCTTTTCTGGCACCTCTCTTTGCAGTCACCCCAGGGATTCCCTTCATCTTGTGATGGGTTCCCAGGCTTCAGGGTATGATCTGTTTCTTCTCCTTTATTTGGAAATTAAAACCACCCCCACCAAAAGTCCTGCAAGTATTGTTCCCTAACGAAACAGTATAACCAGCTCGATTTTAAGTGATGTCCTTTGTACCCAAGCTCTACAGAGGAATGCTGGTTTTACCATCAACTTTCTAGGGGTCTCCTCTTAAATTTAAGCAAGCACCACATGCCACTAAACATCTGAGGAAAGATACTAACATGAAAGAGAAAAAAACAGATCAAACAAATTGAGTGGAAACAGAGATTAGACAGGGGTGAAAATCTCATAATAATGCCTAAAATTAAAAAAAAAAAAACAAGACAGGTTAAGCCTCAGGAATACAATAAATTTTTATGAGGCCTCAAGCTTGCAGTATTTGAAAGGCCCTCTTTAAGAAAAATAATTCAAAATTTTGAGTTTGAAATTAAGCACAAAGAGGATTATTATTTATCGTAAGAAAAGAAGAGGCCTGGGAAGGGGCCAATCAAGTGTGGGTAACTAAAGCCTCATTAGCATTAGAGTAAATGAGCAACTAATGAACTCATTATCTAGAAATAAGGAACGACATACCAAAACAAACATGCTGAGAATCAAAAGTGTTTGCTTATTTTAGTAGGGAACCAGGATATCTGCTTTTCATCAAATGCTTTGACAAAGCATGTACCTTTTTAAGTGATATGTTTATTTAATTTTGATGTCAATATAAAGATAAAATTTACACCCTCAAGAAACTATTAGAAAGTACAGTTATATACACAATCATAGTGATATGTGGCAATTAACCAAAAGCAGGTAAGTCAAGGGGAAGTTTAACGAGACACACTTGGTATAGTAATTTGCTAGCTGATAAAATGTGATATACCAGAAATGGAATGGCTTTTAGAAAGGGAATTTATGAAGTTGCAAGTTTACAGTTCTAAGGCCATGAAAATATACAAATTAAGGGATCGTAGGAAAGATACTTTAGTTCAAGAATGCCAATGATATTCAGGGTTTCTCTCAGCTGGAAGGGCACATGGCAAGGTCTGCTAGCTTTGTCTCCTCATTTCATAAGGCTTCCCCCCCAAGGGCGCTTTCCCTCTGCTCCAAAGGTCTCTGGCTGTGTGGGTTCTGTTGGTTCTGGTGGTTCTAAAGCTTTCTCCAAAATGGTTCCCTCTTAAAGGGCTCCAGTAAGCAACCCCACTTTGAATCCATAGTCAGGCATCTCCAAGGAAACCATCTAATCAAAAGTTACCACCCACATCTGGGCGGGTCACATCTCCATGAAAACAATCAAAATGGTCCCACCCAGCAATACTGAATGAGGATTAAAGGACATGGCTTTTCTGGGGTACATAATAGCTCCAGACCGGCACATTTGATATGGAATGAGTCAGGAAAAATGACGGCCTAAAGATTTCACACCAGAATTCAGTTGTTACAGTCTTTTTTTGTGTATGTTCTTGGCTTTAATGTTAATCATAACTGATTGGTGAAGCTTTTAAATCCTTATCCAGGAGTGGAGTAGCCATGGTTAGATTACCACCCAGGAATCTGAAAGCAGAGCGTGTCCATATAGAAATCATTATAATGCATTTTTCCTACTCTACTCTTTGTAAAAGGAGGCATGTAAGGAATCAAAATGCAAATACTCAAAAGAAGTTAATTTGAATGAGAGTATGCTATCTGTCAAAAAATAAAAGTGTCTTTAAATTATTACACTGATGACTTGCTGGTTTGCTTTTAATCTATAAATATGAAACTCTAGACATTTATTTATTGAAAGCCTGACTAAAAGTTGAATTACTTAATTGTCCCTGCACTGTGATATATATTTTAGAGACTCAAATTCTAGAACATTATAATAATTTTTAAAGAGAAATGTGGACTTTATTCTTGTAATAACTTTTAAAGAGCTTAGTAATACTTTTTAACTTAGTAATCATTTTAGAAACATCGTTGCATATGCTTTTTGGCAAAATAAAAAGATATTTTCACTCAAGTATAAACGTTACATATTTTCAGCTGTACTTCAAACATTCTCTCAGAGAGAATGTCTTATGATACTAATGTCCTACCATTTTATATGGTACATTTTTACTGACTATTTTCATATTACAAACAACCCAGTCTCCCCCCAAAAAATAAGCAAACAAACAAAAATGGGCTATATTCTCTGTCTTCTCAGATATTCTGTTGTTAGCACTGTGGTTAGGCTAAGCCCTATAAATTGTATTACTGACAAGTAGAAATGATTGGTTCTATTTCTCATTTCCACTGGCTCTGGCTTTTCCTCTCCTAATAGGTGAGCCTGCTGAACTTTTCCCCAACCCAACATATGCCCTTTATCTGAAGATTTACACTCAGCTTCTCAATTTGATCTCAATGCAGGCAGGAAATCCACAACCAACCTCATAGTTATTGAGTTTAACTCAAGGCACCATGATCTAGTCATAACCACACAATTTTATCTGGAAACACATGCCTCAGCATTAAACACTGGATACTTAAGTTGTGCTCTAAGTTTTCCTATACTATTGAATCTAAATGTTATGCTATCAATTTCTGTCCTACTTACTCTTCTTTGGGCTCTAAATGAGTGGACTGATCTCCCTCAATATCCACTAAATGAGGATCCCACAACAGACTAGTGTTTTAATTATCACTTGTGCTATATTACCTTGTCAGTATTTCACTCTTCTAGCAAGACTCAACTACATTTTACATGGACCTTTTATTAAATTGGAGTGAAATTTCCTATGACCTTCCCATACTGTGACATATGTTCCTGTGTCTACCTCCAGCATCCTCAGAATTGAATCAACTTCACTTTGCACCCATGTGACACCATCAGCCCCGTTGTGTTCAGTACTAACCTCCTTTTAATACCAACTATCAGGTTTGCTACAAGAAGTAATGCTTGCCTGAGTTATGATACGGTCCCAAAAAAGACAAACAGCAAATGAAAAAATAGAAGAAAAAGTTAGCCAATCCTTTTGAAATTAAGCTTCTGTATGTATCTTCTTTAGTTGGTTGAGGTCACTGAACAAAGCACTAATGTATGCTTGTTTCAGTAACGAACATTAGAGGTTCAAAATCTTATTCTAAGTGCTGCTAACTTTTTTGGACCCTGTGCCACTCTTGGGTGTTATCTCAGCCAACAGAATACAGCATTGCTGAATCTTAGAACTCAGAGAAATGTAAATATTATTTAGTTTAGTACATGTATGTTCCAGATGAGAAAACAAACCCTGACTGTTAAAGAGAGTTACCCAGGGCAGGCCACGGTGGCTCAGCAGGCAGAGTTCTTGCCTGCCATGCTGGCGACCCAAGTTAGATTCCTGGCACCCCATGCAAAAAAAAAAAAAAAAAGAGTCAGCCAGTGTGACTGGGTGTGACACACACCCAGTGTCATTCAGTTAGTGATAGCAAAGTCAGGACTAAAATTCGGGTCCTTCATTTATGATTTAGTGTCTTTTCTGCATAAGTTAGCTATGAAATAAATGTTGGCGCTTGAAAGACAATTCTGGAGAGCAAGCCAAAGGCCTGAGAGTTACCTTCCAAGGAGCTTCACTGTATAACTCTGTCATTAAATTCACCCTTGGTAAAACCTGATTCTCAGAATTGCAAATCCAAAAACTTAACTTTAATAGCGTTCCCTCAAAGCATCACTCTGTATGATGGCAGACTCATGATAATAATTGATATGACAAGAAAACCAAGCTATTTTCACAATTTATAATGAAATATATTTTCAGTGACTTGAATCAGATTCCAGCTACCCAGGATTCTAAAGTATTTTTAATGAAAACTTTAACACATTTATTTTAAAATTAATGTTATTAGCAAGTTTTGATAAAAAGTAATGGCTGCTTACTTTCATTATAAAAGGCTTTATCATTTAAGATGTATGCAATGTCTTTTGAATAGATCACTTATAGATCATTTAACCCTACAAGCAGAAAGAAGAATTTCTGGATTGTTGACTGTTGTTCATGGATGCTTTATAATTCTATACATTTTATTAAAGCATCAGTGAACCACAGTCATATATATATATATTTTTGGCTAATCGACAATTATGACTCTTCCTTCCCAAACCTTGATAGGAAATGCTAAAGAATACTGATGCTTTTCTTTGTCTAGGCACACTGTGGCAGCAGATGTGCCAAGTCATTACTGAGAATGGAAACACACCAATCCATGCAGTATGCTTCCCAATTTGCCCTCTAGCCAGCAATGAGCACCAACACTGTCTGGATTCATCAAATCCCTCCCAAGGCGGTGGGAATGAGCTAAGCACTGCCTATGTGGAACAGATTTACATAAAACAACTTCTTGAGTCCAAACCATGGTGCTTATTTAATAAATATCTCAAATATCATTGTTCAAAGGAAATTCTCTTTCATTATCGGACTTCCCAGCAGGAACTTTGGCAGTTTCAGATATCCCAGCTCATTTGAGGGTCCGTATATTATTTCTTGGAGGTTTTACCTAAATTTTGGATCCACTGTTAAGAAGCAAACAGTAATGCCACCCTGACAGGCGCAACTCGCTACCCTCTACCTCTCTGAGGAGGTACAATTTGCCTTCCATGCCAAATTACTTTTATTTGCTTTTTAAATGCATACTTGATAAAATCATTTATCTGTTTAATATTCTTCAGTGATTTCACTCACTGGTACCCTTCTATTACATGTAGAAAGTTTCAGATACATAGTTCTGCACCTGAATATCATAATCTGGCCCTTACCTATCAAACAAAAAAATTTAGCATCCATCTGAAGAGCATCGATACTAACTATTTGCACCTTTTCTAATACATTGAGCTACCTCATGATTCTTTGCCTTTATAAAAACCCTTCCACTGCCTGGAATGCCAAGGCCACGTTTCCTTAGAGCTGGTTAAATAAACGCTAATTCTCATCTGTTCTTTATCATCTATCTGTATATCCATCCTTTCCTCCTATCTCATCAAAGCAGATAAGGACTTTGAATGTAACAAAAAAATATTAATGTTTCTGACTCCGAGAACAAATGGTATAATATGAGAAAAACATTTTGTCTTAAATTATGTGTTTGATCAAGCTTCAACCCCTAGTATATGTAGAAAGAATAAAAGTTAACACTGCACAAAGTCTTTTATAGACATACAGAAGTGAATATTCTATCATATTTCTATAGCAGGTTATTAAATAATTCCTGAAGGAGATGAAGAAAAGACAGTATTGAAATATTTAGTATACTTTGACTCAAAAATTTTATCTCTGGTAATCCTTATTAAATATACAATTGCAAATACTGGAAAAAGTTTCATTCACAAGGGTGTTTAGTGTCCCAGAAATGAGAAATGACCTAAAGTTCAATAATAAAATTAGTTACATTATATGGACTACTATTCATTCATTAAAACATTTGGGGAATGCTATAATATTAAAATATTACTATAACAGTAAGTAAAAATAGTTTGTTTATAAAATTACATGTAAAGTATAAACTCAACTTTGCTAATGACCAATCAAGAATCAACTGTAAGTAATTACATTAGGCTATTAAGAATAGTTGCTATGGGAGGCAAAAGGTAAATTTTTCTCTTACTTTTCCTCTATTTTTAAAGTTCTCTTTACAGTTTACGTAACATTTATATTTGAAAAAAATACTTAATTTTACTTTTTAAAGGAAAATGAGTCCAGAGAATTTGACAACCACTACAGCAAAAATTAGAGGTTCCAAAAAATTGTTATAGACTTTACAAGATTATTCCTTCCTTAAATTTTACCTAAACAATTTGTTAACAAACATACACAGCATGTTATTTTGTCTAATTATAAACTCTTAGTAGTGTCATTAGGTTAGAAGCAAATTAGCTGATAATTTGATCTGGGGACACATAAGAACTTCCTTATTGGGAGATCATTATTAAAGATTGTTAGTAAAAGAAATATCTTAACAAATTAAAAGCATACCTTTCTCTCCTGATTTATTAGAATTCCAAATGTACTAGAGACTCCTTCTTATTCAAATAGACAAGTTGAAGGAATGCTTAATCAGAGTAACAGGTATTTTTCCACCTGAGTCTCTTCATTTGACCTTTCAATATTTTTGAAGTAAATGAGATTTTATTGAGCTTTTTCTTGTTAAAAATTGACAAATCATGTAATTTTTATATTTCTCTGCAGAAAACTCTCTCACCAACATCAGCAGCCAACTTTTACAAAACCTTGCTTTTGAAAACCTAAAGGAGCTTTGCAAATTTGATTCATCAAAACAACTGAGTGTTCTTCCTTAATTAGCTACTCCTCCCTGATTATGTAAATCAGCTGAAATCCCAGTTAATAAGGGAAATGCAAGAACTGCACTATATGATCACAACAAAAAGAAAATTGTTATAAGAGAAAAATTATAGATTGCCATCAAATGGTTAAGTCTCAAAGCCTTGGCTTTAACAATAACAATACAATAGAAACATATCCCCTCAAACCTAGCAGTTACGAAAGCATATTCCTTTATCTAGACATGCATCCCACGTGTGTTTCTCTACTTTGTGAAAAAACACAAACTGTTCATTTATTGTTTCTGCATTTTTTCTCTATGTATGATGGTGTGCTTCAAGAAATTTTACTTAAAATTCAAATGAATGTATTAAATAATGCTTACAAACACATTATAATGCAATAGTGATAATTGTGCCCTAATTATGCCTAAAGACAAAAAACATGAATGTATCTCTTCAACAATGTGGAATGAAAAAAAGATTCAATCACACAATCATGCAAATCATATACGTCCGCCCACAGTGATAGACATCAGAATGAGGTTATGTTTGCAGGGAGGTTAGTGACTGGAAGAGACAGCATTCTATGACATTTTGTTTTTTTAAATGTTATATTTTAATGAATGGGAAATCTTAATTTTAATATAGTCCCATTTTAAATTTTTTTGGCTTTACGGTTATGTCTTAATTAATGTCCCAGTTAAGCATCTTTACCTGTTCTAAGTTGACAAAGATATTGTTATTCTTTAAAAGCCTTGTTTTTTTATCCTTTGTGTGTTAAATATACAAGTCAATTGAAATTGGTTTTGTATGTGATGTTAGATAAGGATCAAGATTTATTTTTATATGAACAAGAAAAAAGTTGTTTTGTTCACCTTAAAAAAAAAAAGTTAAGTGCATGGTACTGGAATCGAACTTGGGTCTCCCATATGGAAGGCAAGCGTGCTACCACTGAGCCACCTGTTCACCTTACCTTAACTTTTTTTTTTAACCTTAACTTTTGAAAATATTTTTGCACTATTTCTTGGCTAATTTTATTTGTTTATTTATGTATTATTAATTCATTATTTTTTCCAATATTTTTAGCCAAATTACTTAATGACATTTGACAAACTATGATTCTCAAGTTCTACCATTCTTAAAAAATGTATTGGTTGACATTCTGCCATAAATAAAAACTCTCTTCTCCCCATTTAATCATTTATTTATGTCAATATTTTATCCAATGGGTTATAATCTAATATCATTATTCACATTAATGTTAAAATTGTCACAGATATATAGCAAATAGAGCTTGTAGCAATAAGCTGGTTTTGGTTTCCTTTTGGCATTATCTCATTTTTTAGCACTTACTTTATAACAGAATATATTTCAAGCTCATCTTTTACTTTCCTGCCCCAATCATTTCTCAAAGAAGCCTCAGAACCTTGATGGAGAATGGTATTTGGAAATCAATTTACAGCATTAAGAGTGCTTATGCTATTGAGATATTGGGATTTTGTTGTTCCCAGCTCTTTTTCAGTGGACAGGAATATAGAATCAGCTGCATATTTTATATATATATTACTCAGACACACAGCATATATATAGAGGTACATATATAACACACATTTAAACATATAGATATATGTAACATACATATATGCATACATAAATGTCTTTCTATATATATATATTATATATAAATATGAGTTCATACCAATGTGTCTAATTGTAATTTAATGCCAAGGATTCTCCTTTTTACATTTTGTAATTCCTTTGACAGTGAGACACCTGGCTGCCATTATCCTCAATCTCTACTTCTTTGGTCTATCCTTACTGTATTGAATTAAACTTTTGTTGGCCCCACTGCTGCCCAAATGGAGGCCTTCTCATGTCTCTCAGGCTCTGACACTGTGATCTGTGCAGCTCTCCTTCTCACCCTGCTTTGGTTCCCATAGCCCTTGCTGGATTATCACTGGCATGCCAACCACCCACAGGCACCTTTTCTCTTCACCTTATCTGGCTGTGACATGCCAGGCTGAGCCACTGCTACTCACATCTACCCCTGCACAGACACCTCCCTAGCCCGGGCTCTAACTCACTACTCTAGGTCACTACTGCTGCCCTAAATAAATGTCCTCCAGCACTGCTCAGGCTTCAGTTTCGTGCTCTAATCCCTCCCCCTAGTCCTTGTGAGGTTCAGCCTAACTCTTACTTGCCCTCATTCCTTAGTCTTTAAAGAGTACTAACCTACTGTGGCTTTCCTCCTTAACAGATACCAAGTTTCAGTTTTTTCTCTTTAGGGTCACGAGACTTTAGAACTTCTGTTTAGGCTTTCAGCCCGTTTATTCAGAGTTTCTGAATCTCTTCCACCCTGGTCTCATGAGGTGGCTGATTCCTTGATGTGAAGTAGGATCAGATTATCTGGCACCACTTTCCCCATCTCCCTTCTCTCAAGCATATTTGTTCCTCAAGCCGTATCTTCTCTGGAAATGCCATATTCTAGTTTTCACCTTCCCAGCCCTGTGAGATCACCAAAAGCCCTACTGGCTTCTCTGCCTGCCTTCTCCATTTCATACTACCATGCTGATTAATTCAGCTAAAGTCCCAGGGGGTAAAGCAGCATGCAGAATTCAGGGTTCCCCACTGTGCGCCTCCTTTTCTCCTGGACCTCGGTCCCTTAACCCCTGACCCCTCTAGTAGGTTTCTGACACCTTCAGATGGTGTATGTTTACTCAGGTTTCCTAGCTGTTCTTGGTAAGAATGTTGGTCTGTTGCAAGTTATTCCATCATGGCCCTGTTTCATTTAATTTTTACATATTACACATGAGGGTAAGTTCTATTACAGACATTTAAAAATAAGAGTCTCAGGATAGACAAAGGTAATATAGCCATGGTGACAGAACAATGAATAGCAGATCTCAATTTCAAATTCAGACCTCTCTCATTTTAGAAGACTTGATTTTAATACTGTACTTTCTATCACTATAATAACCTAGTATCGCTATGTTCTAGTTTGCTCACTGCCCAAATGCAATATACCAGAAATGGAATGGCTTTTAAAAAGGGGAATTAATAAGCTGCTAGTTTATAGTTCTAAGGCTGAGAAAATGTCCCAATTAAAACAAGTCTATAGAAATACAATCACAGGCATCCAGAGAAAGATACCTTGCCTCAAGAAAGCCGATGAAGTTCAGGGTTTCTCTCTCAAGTGAGAAGGCACATGGTGAACACAGTCAGGGTTTCTCTCTCAGCTGGAAGGGCACATGGCAAACACGGCATCATCTGCTAGCTTCTTCTCCTGGCTTCCGGTTTCATGAAGCTCCCTGGGAGGTGTTTTCCTTCTTCTTCTCCAAAGCGCTGGCTGGTGGACTCTCTGCTTCGTGGTGCTGCAGCATTCTTTGCTCTCTGTGAATCTCCTACTTTCTCCAAAATGTTTTCTCTTTTATAGGATTCCAGTAAACTAATCAAGACCCACCCAAATGGGTGGAGACATGCCTCCACCTAATCCAGTTTAGCAGCCACTCTTGATTAAATCACATCTCCAGGGAGATGATCTGATTACAGTTTCAAACATACAATACTGAATAGGGATCAGAAGAAACGGCTGCCTTTACAAGATGGGATTAGGATTAAAATATGGCTTTTCTAGGGGACATACATCCTTTCAAATTGGCACACTCTAATTACTCTATTATTAGCTTTCCAATTAATTCATGGTAAATAGTCCTCTTAAAACCAAATAGTTAATAAAAGTTAAAAAGAACGGAAAAAAAAACTCTCCATCTTCAAAATGACTTAGAAGAACAGGTAATACTCTTCCTTGACTGCAATGGAACTCTCCTTGCCTTCACTATCACAGTCTTTCCTTTTTGCCTCTATTGACCATTGGGACTACACAGTTCTCTGTTGGGGGTTCAGACTATCCTGTACATTGGAGAAGTTTAACAGCACCCCAGACCTCTATACAATAGATGCTAAGAGTATCTTCCAGTTGAGACAGTAAAAAGTATCTCCAGATATGGCCAAACTGCCCTGGGAGGTAGAGCCACCCTCAATTAAGAAGTATTGATCTATCGGGAATTGTTGCTTTTAAAATGGCATGCCACTTGTATCAATCTCACAGTATTTTCCTTCTTTATTCATTGAAAATGAACAATTTAATTTACTTTCAATCTTCTATTAAATCTGGAGGACAATAAAAAATTGAACAGGTTACGGGCAGTGGGTTCAGCACACAGCATAAATAAGACAAAATAGATCTGAAACAGTAGCAAGTGTGTTACTAGTTTTGCCCTTCTCTAAATAGAAATGTAGAAAACAATAAATAAACTGCCAAGTTCAGCATAGTTTTGGCTTGTCTTTCATAATTCCCCACAGTGTGCTTAGAGGAAAAGAGTTTAATTCTTATTGAATATTTATCCAAATTTAGTAAAAAGCAATATAAAGCTTTCTCTGGGCCTCTGCTGCTCCCTTACCTGCCACATCATCACTGTATTTTTTCTCAGTGTAAAGAGTTTAGCTTTCTATTTTCAAGAGGGTTGGAAACTGTCATTGATGCTGCAATTATGAAAAATGTGCTCTGAATTTATTTCAACCAGGCAAGAATACCTGAGATCCTGACATGGGTGAGAATATTTCACCTGAAATCAGATCAAATGCCAAATAATTCCATGTAGTTACTTGAGGGTGGAAATGTTTGTTTACTCATCTTTCTAATTCTAAAAAGATATATGTTGTATATATAGTACCTAGCATTTAATAAAAATAACAGGAGCTAATATATAACAAGAACTTATATTACTAAAGAGAATAAATGCAGTAAAAACAGGAGGTATGTCTAGCTTCAAAGAATATGCTATCTATATTGATTGCCCTCTCTCTCTTTATATATAATACATATATAAACACACACACTTAAGGCACTGTGATATGCCCTGCAGATCCCTCCTTCAATGAAGGATTTACTATCCCAAATGCTGGGAACCCATTAGCTGCCTCCCACTTCAGGAATTTCCTCAGCTGCAGAGATTAATTGCCATGCTCTAGATCTCACAAGTATATAATCCGACCCAATTTAAGAAATCCCAGGCATGCTTGGGAAATTCTAAACTGCCATTTAGCTCCAGAGCTCTCCATGAGGCCAGCTGAGACTGTCTTTGAAAACTACACCACAGTTTATTTCTTCCCCTTCCCCATTCTATTTTCTACTCTTATTTCCACAGCACTGAGACAGAGACTCCATTAATATGTCTTGCATGTTGAGCTCCATCTGCTTACTGTGGAACCCGACTTTCAAAACTACAGTCGCAAGAAAGGAAGAATATATCATAAATACATTAAAAATTCCTAAATATCAATAAGACAAAGGCAGATAATGATAGAAAATTGAGCGAGAGACTTGAGTGGAAATTTAGACAAACAATCTATCAAAATTGTCTATGAACATAGGAGAAGGTGTTAAAGCTCATTAATCATATTAAAAAGTACAAAATAAAATCATATTGACAGTACTCTACACATTGGCCGGAATAGCTAAACTGAGAAAATATTAATATCACTAAAAATATCAATGTGTTGAAGATGGGTAGCAAGCTGAATTATCCTATATATCTGATAGTTGTGGGTGTATGGTTAACACAGAGTCATATCATCAAAGCAGACACAAATGAATCATGCATCCTACCTGGCAGTAAACTTTACTAATGATTTGAAAGCTATAAGTAAGCTCAGGTATGTATAAATGGAAAGTTTCTTAAATGCTTAATTTCAGGTCTAAAAGTAAATCATCTAGGCAGGCCAGGTGGGTACTCTTTAAAAGATTTTATAAATAGGAACTCATGGAATCCTTTTGCATAAAGCGTCTCAATACTGATTTTAATTATCTTTTGAAGTTAGGGTGTATGTTGTAATTCCTGGAAAAATCACAAAAATTCAGAGTTATAGCTAAAAAGCTATATAATTCATCTAAAATATTATTCAAATGATACAAAAGACAAAAAAGGGAAAGAGCCAGAATACATAGCTAAAATGAGAAAATATAAATATTAATCAAAATATCAATGAATATATGAAATCTTCATGCTCTAAACAGTAAAGTAGACAGATTTTTTTAATTGAACAAAATGTTGTCTACAAGAGATAAACTTTAAATATACACACATGGTGTTCTAGTTTGCTAGCTGCCAGAACGCAACACACCAGAGACAGATTAACTTTTAATAAAATGCTATTTATTTTGTTAGTTCTTCAGAGGAAAGGCAGCTAACTTTCCACTGAGGTTCTTTCTTATGTGGGAAGACATAAGGTGATCTCTGCTGGCCTTCTCTCCAGGCCTCTGTGTTCCATCAACTTTCCCCAGGGTGATTCCTTTCTGCTTCTCCAAAGGCCTGAGCTGAGCTGCGAATGCTGAGATGAGGAAGGCCAAGCTGCTTGGCTGTGCTACGTTGCACTCTGTCATTTAAGCACCAGCCAATTAAGTCAAACGTCATTCATTGCAGCAGGCATGCCCCCTAGCCGACTGCAGATGTAATCAGGAACAGATGAGGTTCACGTACCATTGGCCCATGTCCACAGCAACAGAACTAGTTACCTTCACCTGGCCAAGCTGACAACTGAATCTAACTACCACACATGGTCAAGTTGAAATTAAATGAATTGAAAAAGATATAGCATACAGACCATATATAGAAGGAGACTGCAGTAGTTTTATTTATTATCAGGTAATGTAGCCTTTAACAAAGAGTGTTACTAGAGATAAACCGGAAATTAATTAATGAAATGAAAAGATCATCACAAGGCTAAATGATGATAAAAGTGGATGCAGCTAATATACAGCTTAAAGTATGCAAAGCAAACATTGAAAAAAATTAAGAGGAAAAATAGAATATTATACAATAGTAGTAGGAAATTTAATATACCTTTTTCATCAATAGATAGAAAAACCAAACAAAAACATCAGTACAAAGGTGATCTAATCATTTTGAATCACCTTGACCTAGTCGACCTTCATAGACATCTTACCCTACAACTGTCAAATGCATATTCCTTCCAAGTGCACATGTTATCATGAGCGAGGTAGACTATATGATGGGCCAAAAAAGAAGTTCCAATAAATTTTATTGGATTGAAATTATACAGTATATGTCCTCAGTCAACAAAATGAATTGTGAAATCAATAACCACAAGAGATCTAAAAAACAAAACAAACAAATATTAGGACATAAATCCCACTTCTGAATAATCCATGGTTGAAAGAAAAATCAAATATGAAATTTTAAAATATTTCATAAATGATAATTTAAATGCAACACAAAACATTTGTAGGTTAGAGTTAAAGGATGTTCAGAGGGAATTTATGGCTTTCAATGCTTATATTACAAATAATAAAATTTCTCAAGTCGCTGACCTATGTTTCCACTTTAAGAAGACAGAAAAAGAATAGGAACTTATATATAATATGCACTGAAGGAATAATAATGTTAACAGCAAGAAACAATGAAAGAAAAAATGGAAGCCGATAAATGCAAAAGTTCTTTCTCTGGAAAGACCAACAAACTAATCAACCCAGAGACGATAGACTGAGACAGAAAGTGAATTGCTAAAAACAGTAATGAGAGGTATTATCATTACAGGTGCTTCAGAAAATGAAGAGATAATAAGGGAAAATTGTGAACAACCTTATGTTGTCAAATAGACAACTTCCATGAAATATATAAAATATTTGAAAATTGTAACACAATTGTTACAATATGATAATGAATATTAGAATAGCCCTATATGTATTCAGTATATTGAATTTATTTTTAAAAAACATCCCCCCAAAATTTCCAAGCACAGATTTATTTTACTGATGAAATGTGTCAAACATGTATGATATAAACAATACTAATTAATTTCTCCAGGAAATAAAGGAAGAGGGAATAGGAATACATTCTAACACATTTCATGAGGTTAGAATCATTCTAAAACCAAAACCTGACCAAAATATTGCAAGAAGCAGGAAGGAGAGGGAGAGGAAGAAAAGGGGAAGGAGGTGGAAGGAAGGGGAGGGAAGAATAGGGAGATACCCCAAAGAGCAATAGCCATAATACAAGTACAAATAATAATTAGACTTCATAAGAATTATAAGCTTCTTTCTGCTTATCAAAAGACATCATTAAAACTGATCACAATGTTACTAGAATTTTAAAAATTTGAAAAGTTAAAAAAAGTAAAACAACCAAGCGCAGATATTCATATCTGTAACTTCTTGTTTCCAATGTGTATCAATTTTGCATAAAAGATGGACTCAGAAATCCACTTTCCAGAAACATAGTAAGTCAGGGTCCATGCCTGAGGGACCACATTTAGGAAGAAAACAAACAAACATGTATCCCAAAGCCAAAGAGAATTTACAGACTATCTCGAAACTAGGCAATTAGCATTTTTTAAATGATAAAGCATTAAAATAGGTTAAAGGGCCATTAAATAAACCTGAATTACTTCCAAAACAGTAAGCTCTGTTATACTGTCACATGCATTAAAATAATCTTTTTTCAAATTAGAAAGCACAAAAGAAACTTGAAATGGCATGAAAGATGATGGCATTTTCTTCTATCATATATACCTATTTTTTTTAAAGGCACTTTCCCCTGTGCAGCAAATAACTCATGTTTTTGCATCTTCCAGATTTTTAAAAATGGCAAATATTTAGAATCTTAAAATAAGTACAAACAAAATGTTAAAATGTTATTTTTATCTAAAATATGGGTAATAATCACTGAATGTGATAATATCTGGGTTCAATTAAACAATGAACAAATACAATTTGAAATGGAAGATGCATATCTGAAAGTAGTATGCTTAAAAACAGATTAATGAGCCATAAATCTGGAAGAAAATTCACAAAACATATTTGACAAAGGACACATATCCAGGTTATATAAACAATGCCTACACATTTATAATAAAAAGACAAACTCAAAAAAAAAAGTCAAAGACCTGAACTAGAATTTAACAAAGATGATATTCTTTCGCATATGAAAAATATTTGACATTATTATTCAGCAGAAAACTGCAAATTCAAACCACTATGACTTACCATTATACACCCATTCAAAAGAAAATTTAAAATTAAAAAATCCAAAATAAATGATAATAACAATTAGAAGTGACAAAATACACCTGGAACTTTCATAGGTTGCTTTTGGGAATATAAAACGGTATAGCCAAATGTAAAAATGTATAGTAGTTTCTTAGAAAAACAAAATATACCTACCTTCTGGCTCAGAAATTCCATTTCTAAAATATTCCCCATAATAAATGAAGATATATATTGGCAAAAATGTTCATAGCAGTTTCATTATACCCAAAATTTGAAAAGGCCCAGGTATACAGCAAAGGGAAACTGGATAAATTGCAGTAATCATTTTCTTAATGACATCTTTTGATAAAATGTCTATAATTTGAGGGTGCCTATCAATTTTAGTCAAAGTTAGGGCTATAGCTTTCTGTGTTAGGTCTAAGAAATGCTCACGGCCCCCATGTCATCAATATTCCATATTGGAGTATTACTTATCAATAAAGAGGAAAAAAATACTACTCTACCCAACAGCATGGATGAATCTCAAAAATATTTTACAGAGAATAAAGCCTTCTTTAGAAGGACATTGTATGATTCTATTTATATAAAGTTGTAGAAGCAAAATGAAATAGATATGAGAAAAATATGTTTGCCTTGGGGATAATAGGGGTGGGATTGACTGGGAAGGGAAATGAGGAAAATCTGTTGGATGAAGGAAATATTCTATATCTTAAAAAGGGTTTGATGTATACATTTGACAAAATTCAAATTAATATTTATTAAATGAACTATGGCATGGAAATTTTATCTCAGGCAAGAAAAAAGAACCCTAAATATGTACTGAATTATGGTTAATGATATGGATGCTGAAATATTTACAGGCAAGTGCACGCATGCCTGCAATTTACCTTGAAATGCATCAAAAAATGGATGGACAGATGGAGAGAGGATGGACATTGGGAGAGAGCTGTGCTAAACAAGTGTGTATGTGAATATATTCACAATTAAAGTTTTACCTTTCTCCTATATTGAAAAATTTTCTTATACCATGTTAGGAAAAAAAATCAATGAAAGATATCTACAGACATTTGGCGTGGCTGTACCATAAGTGTTTTTAGTTCTTTCAGATTTGTAATCTGGCTTTGCTGCCAATAAAATACTTTTTAAAAAATGCTAAAATACCATAAATTGAAAAAATAATATATAGGAATTATACACACACAAAAAAATTATACACAAAAACTATTCATAAATATCAAGCATGCATGGATGCCATTTGCACTTGGGGTCAGCCATATTCTACTGCTTGCATCTCATTAAAATTGCCTTTTCATAGATTTGTCTGCACTGTTCCCTTACTAGAATCACATTATATCTTCTTAAAAGAGATTATGTTTCCATTCTAACCCTGATTAAAAGTCATCTTCTCTTGTAGCTTTCTCTGATGTCATTACTTTGAATTAGATTTCTTACTTATGAACTCCCACTCTAACCTCTTCAAAAAATTTTTCATGGTAACCACTGCCCTGAGTTGGCATTTCACAAATCTGCCTCTTCCAACTGTCTATGAACAACTTTGGGGCAGTAATTGGCCATACTACATATTAAGGGCTTCAAATATAATAATAAGAAGGACAGGAAGGACAAAGGGAAGGAGGAAGGAGGGACAGAGGGATGGAATGTTAAGTCCTCAGTATAAAAAAATCAGTGCAGCATAATTTCAGATGTCCCCTTTTTTGGAATACTAACTACATAAACAAAGACAGATTACTCTAAATAAAGTATGATGTCCAAAAAATGTTACTATCATGGAAAAAGAAACACAGGATTGATGTAGATGGAGTTCTACCTCATCCCTTATCCTCTACATACATTTTTTGCTTAATATTTTACATGCATCTAAAAGGGAGAAAATAAGTGCCATACTTAAATATATGGAAGGCTCTGTAAACAAATGAGATGTCAGCCCTGCCATATGAATTCTCAAAAGAATCTCTAAAAGACTGCCAGAACAGAAATTTAGCTCTCTTAGCTTTAAAAATTAAGAATTTATCTAAAATGCATCATTCATGGATCATTACTCTACCAGAAAGAAAACTGACTCATTAAATCCTCCAGTGAAGAGATGTTTGTACTTAGATTTCTTTATGAAAAAAAGGTAGTTTGGCTAGTTATGCTATAAATATTTAGCTACAGTGACCTAAAATTGCCAGTGTTTATAGACGCAGGCATTTGATGTCTCTTCTGGCTTGCTTTTTAGTGCTAGCTTTTTGCAGTATAAGCTAGATTCTTAACTATTTTGTTTTCCTAAGTTAAAGGTAGTTTTTGAGTGTTACTAAATCTAATAATCTACCCCAGATAAATTTGGGGATATTGGCATGTGTACTTAAACCCCATATCTTTCCTGGTATGTAATGAGATTAATGAGCCTAGGACATAATTCACAGGGGACAGCTTTAAGGGCTCTCTTCTGGTAGGGGCAGGTCCCTGCTTGCTATGGAAACAATCCTCTACAAAATAAGGGGCACCAGGCAGCATTTCTTACCAAACTATTGTCTCTTGGGGTAAAATTTTTACATTAATTTTATACCCAAATGGAAGCTTCTCTCTTTTTATCTTTAATCAATTTTCAAGCAAGTTCAAAAGAAATCTGTACTATGCTTTTTTTCAGATATATTTCAAAAATCAAAAGAAGTTCTCTGGTTCCTTTCAGAGATGGGAGAAGGGAAGGATGGAGAGGAATGATAATTGCATCTGTCTGCAGTTGTCCTTTCTGAGAACCAAGGATCTCTAAAATTGACTATAATAATTTATTCTTGTGCATTTGCCCACATTATCCTTGAGAAAGCAGAATTTGTATTTATTAGACATATTTACTTCAATGTCTCACACAATATTCATTCACCAGCAGCCATAAGACAGTTTCATAGGATGAAAATCACAAAGAACCTTTATACAGAAATTTCACATAGCTTAGAGCATTCTGTATGCATTGTTATCGATTCTCTTTTGAAATCCTTCAGGAGGGTCTCCTATACGAGATACAATTTTAACTAGCTTAGTTCCTTCTACTTAGGAGCATGTGAGCTTTCATTTTTTTAAAATTTCTCCTTCATAATTAAATAACCATAGATGATGTATTTGAACTAAGCTAAAATTATCCTCATTTGGTGAGAATCCAAGCCTTGATAAGATAACCTGATTAAAAACACTTTTACTACCAGGATGCACCAAATTCTCATAGGAAAATTGCCATTTTCCCAACAGAAGGTCTCTGAATCTATTATTTATTGTGGCTTCAGATAAACACCATATGTAACACTCAGGAAAATAACATTCCATATCAATTACGGTTACAAGATAAAGCATAGCCCACCAGGAAATTGTGAGTTCCATAATCTCAGGATGCCTTATTACTATAAAATTTGACTAAGTCTCAAGTCTCAGGAAGTGAAAACTACTACTAACCATTCATTTTAAGACATGCTTGTCTTTACAGCTTAGCCAAAAAAAAACAAAAAAACAAACAAAAAAAAAACACATTACATAAAGGATACAGCAAGTCCCTGACACCCACTTGTAATTCCTCCTCACTAAGCAATAGGTGATAACTCTTCCTTTTTATAGCCATAGTACATATCATTTGGCATATTTTTTTTTCCCTAACCAAGGTACATAGCAGGAGAAAACAATTACTGAATTATTGGTAACCTTAAGGCAAAATTTATTAAGTCAAGTTCTCTGAGAAATCACAGGCTAGACTTAAATTTAGAGAAAAGGAGGTTATGTAAAACCCAAAAGACATTTAGATTTAAATGGTTTTTCCTTATCTGTAATCAAGTCCCATAATCTCACTAGTACACAGCAAATTTACAAAACTATCCTTTTGCTGAAAACATCTGCGCGTCCATGTGTGTTCATATACATATATATGTATGCGTATATACATAATCATACATACTCACAGATCAGAGCTGCAGTCTTTTCAAGTGCTTTGCATATCTTCTCTAAAATCCTAAAGTAAAAATTAGTTTTAGGTTTATGTAACTACATGTGCACATCTGAGCATGCACAGCTATGCATACACATACAGACATACGCCTATATCCCTGCCTTGGTTGGAAAATATGTGCATATTTATTAAAGAATGAAATATATGGTGCCCTAAATTGGCAAACGGAGGTAAGCACCACCTCTAGCAATAATATATCTGAGTATGACAGATATATGCAGTTTTTAAATGTATGAACTCTGGAGTTAAGACTCAAGGGTTCCAATCCAGCTGGCAGCAATAGTTTTGTGATATTTAGAAGTGACTTTTTCCTCTAATGCTTAGAATTCTAATCTATAAAATGGAGCTAATAATAGGCAAACATCATAAAGTTTTTAATAGAGGTTAAGCTAAAATATTAATAGAGGATTGTAAGAAATATTGGTAAAGTATCTAACAACATAAAAGAATCAGCATATCAGAAACAGAATAAATATTGCATAAATGTTCAGTATAATTTGTATTATTTTGATTATTATTATGTTATTAAAGGTATGAAAATATACTCCCCCCACCTCAGGGAGAGAAATTTCACTGTTAGCCTGAAATTTCATCTTTAAATATGGATTTTTACTTTATTTATTTATTTGTTCTTCAAAGTTTGATTGAGCATCCCCAATTTTCCTGTACTGTTCTAGCACTGGGATACAACAGCAGTCAGGACAGACATACTCCTTTCTCTTATGGAGCTTGTAAAACAGTAGATAGAACAACACAATGATTATGCAAATATATAACTATGAATTATGAGAATTTCACAAAAAGGGAAAGAATAAGGGTATGAAGACAGTGCTTAAGAGAAAAATCCATTTCAATATCAGACACGATTGACAGATTAAATAAAGGACATACCAGGCAATATTTAGGACATACTTATACTAAAAATGTCTGCTGTTTGTTTTACACTCAAATTTTTAACTGGGCACTGTGTGCTGTATTAGCTAAATTGGACAACCCTGATCTGAAGGTTTGGGAAAGACTTCCTCAAAAGGAATTGACCTAGTTGAAAAGTCAAGAATGAGTTGGCATTAACAAGATACTTAAAGGGGTGAAGAGTGATGGAAGTTTTTTAAGTGCAAAGGGAAAGCATTTGCAAGTATCGTGAGGCAGGAGGGGTTATTAGCACATTGTAAGAACTGAAAGGACAACATGGCTGCAGCTCAAACAGCAAGACAGAGACGGCATTGCACAAGGCTAGAGAAGTGGGCACATTTAGACCAAGCAAGGATCTTATCCAAATTCAGTAGCTATTGCAAGTCACTGAAAAGTTTTAGGCAGAAGGGGAGAAGGAGATTTGCATTTTACTAGCAGTCACCTTTCCAGTCTCACTTCTAATGCACAACTCTTCTTGACCCAGCAGACACTTGAAGTTACTCCAGTGTGCTTTCATTGATAAGCTCATGCTCCCACAAAAAAAGCCAAGGAACTAAACATGTTAACACAAACGGTCACACAAGAGGGCAGGCATGTCGAGGTGCTTAGTGGGGAACATATAATTTCTGCATTTGAGAGGTAAAATGAGTGACAGACCCAAGTACTATGAACAACTCTAAGATTACTGTGGCCTAATATGTGTGAATATACTTAATTATTGTTTTTACCAGGGTAATTGTGAAATCAAAGAGAATATAAGTTTGGAAAACTTAATGCATATCATCAATTTCAAAGGAGGCTATTTTTTATGTTAAAATGGGATAGAAATTATGTAGGAATGTTTTACCGTATTTTATTTTGTTTCATCATTTAATGTCTAATAAACACTAATATGAAAAATTAGAAGATGAATTTTCAAATCACACTGTCCTGGTTTGAATTTTGTCTTGTCCATTTTGACCCATACGTCTTTAAGAATTATTTAATTAGCTGAGAATTAGTCTACTTAATTATAACATAGGACTGTCCCCTTTAACTCACTGCATTATAGGAGGCAGTCAATGAAATATAGCTTGAGTTTTTACCATATATGAGCACTATGGTAATTACTCATATATCATCCAGTGAATCCTCTTTTGCATTTAAAAAAGTATATTCAGACATGAGGGCAGAAAATTGCCCAGATACATCTGGAGATGTCAGGGTGCAATGGATGGAGAAAAGAGGTCATCTTGAACATAGGTCACACAATTCAACTGAAAAACAAGAGAAAAAAACACATGAGAAGCTACTATGGGATGAGTATAGGAAACTGAGTCAAACTTAACTACCAAGGAAAAAGATTAACACTTACTGCTTATATTATATGTCCATATTATGCTCTGCTGATGAGCATTTGATTTTGAATCAATAGGAAAGCAGGTGTTCATGGATAAATTCATACATCTGCTTCCTTCTAACAGTATTAATAACTGCTATCTACCTCCAAATATGATATTTAAAATAAGTTTGGGGGTTATAAATATGCTGTGTTTCTAAACATGCACATTTTCTGTTTTTAGTACATATGCAATAACAGATACTAAGTAAATATATTTTAACTGAATGAATGGAGTGGATTAATGACAGGCATTCATGAGGCAAAGTGTAGCAATTATGCAATGTCTCAATACCTAGAGTCACCACAACACAACAAATTCCATATTTCCTAAATGAACCTTTTGTTTAAGCCAACAAGACTCCTTCATTGTATTTAACATTCCTATATTTGTCTACGTCAGTCCTTAGTTTATGCTATCCATCCCCCAAGAAATTCTCTCCCCCCTTTCAAAGTCCCATCTAATATTTAAACCTCAGTTGAGACTATTTTCTTCTTATAAAACATTCTTTGCTGAATTGAGCCGGAAAGTTCTTCCAGGAACTTGGAAGAACACTCGAAATGACAGGTCAGTTGTTGCTTTGTACCAGTCTTGAACAATTGTGTGATGCAAGGCTAGCAGGAATCCCTGCCTTGACTGCCCAGTTAGGCAATTTGGGTATATTAGGCCAGCTGCCATGCGTTCTATTTGCAAAAAAAGTACCAATAGATCTTCTGTGAAGAATTAATTAAAAATAATAAAACAAAAGACACACGTTAGAACTGAGATTCCTGGTTATGAGATTGAGTAATTGAGTTGTTTGTTTGCAGTAGAGGAGGTGACACTGGTGGTGGTAAATATCCTACTCATATTTTGGAAATGGTTCCCCTGATTTTGTATGGAGCAGTAGTTCATTTGATTTAGTGAAAGTACACAGGTTTGTGTACTATTAGGATGTCACACAGTGTAATATCTCTTGGAGGAAGTAAATTATGAGAAAATTAAAGACCAAATCATGAAAAAAAAAATACAGCCAGAAATTAAGAAGGAAAGGCTTCTCTCAGAGAGGTCTAAAAAGGAGTTGTAACACGTCTGATTTAGATGCTTTTCTGAAGCAGCAAGAGCAGCATTGAGAGTAATCAGAACTGATGAACCATTACAGATTAACTGGTACCCCCACCCGAAATTTTGTTCGAATGTCAAAAATGATGAAGACACATATCAAATTACATACCAAGAGCTTATGAAAAGGTTTATTACTGATATAATGAGGCTTTTTGGGAAAAACAGGATGGGTTTCCCAAGCAAGTCTAGAATGGCTTGAAAAAAAGCAATTAAAGGAGACTGGCTTGGGGTTTTGTTGTGGTTAGAGAGTGAGGCAGGTGCGGTTTGAATTTTGCCAGGAGTGAGGAAAAAATGAAAGAATGGTGGGTTAGGCTTAAAAACTACCAACAGCAAATACCAGAAAATGGAGTCAGATTCCTTATTATTGACCATGCCAATAATGACAATAACTTCAAAGAGTAGCACAAAGCCAACAGCATGAGGCCGCAAATGGTGCAGGCTCCATCTGCAGCTTCGGTCACCACATTAGGGAAACCACACTGAAGCCCGAGGTGGTGCACAAGCATGAATGGCTGCAGACCACGTCAGTGGCCACCAGGAACACATGTGACCTATGGGGAGACATGCCAAGGAAAGGGTGAAATATGAGGAATGGAGCGCTGCCATATTCCATTTGTGGTGGCTCACAGGTAGATACTGTCCTTAGCCTTATCCTCTTGAGTCAACCTCTTTAGCTGCCAAATGCAAATTAAAAAATACACACTTAACATCTTTTATTCTTCAAAATCATATTACTAGCTTTTAATGGGGAAGAGGAATTCATGGATCATTCCATATACAAACTAGATGTAAACTTTCTAATTTTAAGCATTGATTGTTATTCCACAGAACTTAACTATTGCTTGTACTTTTCCCTTTAAATAAAATAATACACTCAATATCACCTACACATAGTAAATACTTAATAAGTGCTACATAATTTCCTATGAAAATATTTTAGTTCATAGTTTGTGTTTATTATTACATTAAATAAAAATACTCAGATGGACCTTAAAGATGATATAAATGAACCATTTCTCATTAACCAAACCTATGGAAGCCAGAATAAATCTATTGTTAGAAACACATGGAGCAGAGATATCCTGCTGGGATTAAACGAGCCCAAGGTTTTCCTGTAAAGTGATAAAATCTATCATGTTAACTGTTATTTCATCTGAATTTAGTAGAGCAAAGAAATAGAATGTAATCAGGGTCCCCAATTTAATGTGATGGGTCAAAAAGAACATTCCAATAAATAAACAGTTTGGAATGTGCAGTGCCATGGTTTAGTACATCATCTACCAACATAGGCTGGGTAAAAGGGGACACCTAAATTAGTATGTTTTTAATATATATAGAAACTTAAAATGTGGATTTTTGGATGCTAATAGAAAGCAATATTGTAAAAGATAAATTCAATCATGTCATTTTGCTTAAAACCCCAATTGCTCCCCAGTGTGTACAGGATACGGTTTAGATCATCATAGGGCCTGTAAACCTGTGGCAATCTAGCCTCTATATAGCCAGTTAACCTCAGCATCTAGAGTTCTTTGTGTTTGAAAATCAGGTTTTCATAAAATGCCTTTGGTTTTTGGACCTGTATGAGAATGTGAAGAAGCACACGGCCCTGCTCTTTAGGGAGTACTTGTTTATCTATTCTTAACTCTAATATATTCACAATGAAACCTTAACCAACTTCCACACACAGGCTTCACTCTCCTTACTTAAAACACAATATATTGATTTACATGAGGACATAATCAGAATCAGAGTAGTGCACAGGACTTTACGTTTTCAGAGTGAGGGATCCTGTTTATTTATCTTTAAGTTTTAAGTTGCTGGCTCAGAGTTTGGTACAAAATAGTCATTTTAAAGTAGTTTGCTAAAGCAAAGAATGACTGCTGTTGGCTTTATTTGAATTATCTTAAAACAGTAAATTCCAAAAAGAGATATAGGTGAATGAGGATAGTAGATGAGCAGCATGGTATGCAGAGCCATGATATAGAAAAACAATACTTATTTCCAGTAAAGAACAAGAGATCGTGAATACGCCACACACAGTCACATCCATACACACAGTGATTAGTTCAAGTGCACCAAGTTGAAAAGAGTGGATTTATATTATTTCAATCACATGTTCCTCTCAGGACACCCTTGGCTTTGAGAGAAAAGGATGATCCGCTGGTGTTGGTAGGCACAAATTCTGAGGCTCACATTCTTGCACAGCTATCAGTTTAAGTCGTTCCATTGAGATTTAGGTCATTCATTTTCAACATGGGGCTAATGATGCTGTTGATAACATGAGGATGATGATAATGAAATAGTAATACCTCATGCCTTGTACATCATAATCTTGGTTATCATAAGAGGTCACAAAAATAACTTTGAGCTTAAATCATTATACAAATGATAGCTGTCAGTTGCAGTGACTGTTAAATAGTTTATATGATAGCATACAAACTCTTCTAAAGAAAGGCTACTAAGGTGAAGAAAAATATTTGTTTGGCCAGATTGGGTCAGACGGAAAACCTTAGAATTTTCTATAAGAGAAAAGGAAATCACAAATTATAAGATGCCTAGGATAAAAAAAGAAAGCAAAAACTACTCAAATTATCAGTGTCATATAGGTAGATGTGTGAAGTTAATGTTTAGAAGTATTACTGTGCAGCTAAAGCTTGATGGGAGTGTTTATTCTAATACCATTTAGTACACGACATTCCAAATGCCCTCAAAAAATAAGAATAAGGGCACAAGGGAAAGACAATGTAATTATTGTTTTCTCTATTTTAGAAATTATCTGGCTAAGAGAAACCACAATGAATATGGTAATCTAAAAATAGAACAGGTGATAGGATTTTGGAAATATCCATGGATGGTTTTCCACATGTTCAGCACGTTAACATAGCTTGGATAACTGCTACTGTGTATGAATTAGTGTTTATGAGTCCAGCAGGTTACATACAAAACCTTGCATATATATTATCCAGATTTTGTATGTGAGAAAATGAAGGTTCAGCTAATTTGAGTAATTACTTCCTACAACCCAACTGGGAAGTGAAGGTACTGGGATTTAAACTCAGATCTGATTCTAGCAACTGTGTACTTTCTGCCGTAGGTCATTCCATTCAAAAACATCATCCTAATGAAGTAAAAGCAGTTTCTGACCCCCAACACCCACATTTCCAGATTATTAGAAATGTGAAAGGGCGGAGAAGTAAAAAACCAGCTACTTCCTGCAGCAGTGAATAAGAAGGGTTTGCTGCTGGGCTAGAGCCTATTTTAGGGCCCTGGAGATATGGATAGGAAGGGAAATGTTTCAGTGACCTGCAGGGGATAACTTTTATTTGTCTTCTTGCCTAAGGACCTCACCAATTACGTGAAAATGCCACCTGGTCTCCTTACCTGAGTTTGAGTAATACTTCTCAAATAGAAAAAATATTCACAGACAGTATCCAAAAACTATAAAAACTATAAAAGGTGAAAATATAGACTTTTTTCCCCTAGGAGGTAGAGGCAAATTAAAATCAGTATCAGAGTCAAAGGAATAATTATTCCTTTAATAGCAGTAGAAATAAACTGAAATACTTTCTCAGTTAATAACTTGCTAATTTAGAAAACCAGGGTCCAAAACAGTACAGAGTATGAGAACACATACTTTAAACACCCATGTGTTTTACATTGTGATTGTATATATACAGACCAATCAAGGTCTGTGTATATACAGACTACTACATACATATAGACCAAACTATATATATATACATATATATGTATATATATGGTAGGCGAGCTACTATCTAGCAGTTGTGGTTGTTTGGAGATACTGGAATCAGGAGTGATTTTATTTCCTTCTTTCCAAAATTGCCTTCACTATTGGTTACAATGAAGGTTCCACAGCTTCCTGTAAGAATATGGAACATCTATAAGAATGACTAGGTTTAAGGAAATGTGTTGCTTGCCCTAGGAAGATACTTACTTTTGTCGCTTTTGTTTTGTACAGGTGGGCACAGGGAAAGGAACCCGGGTCTACAGCATGGCAGGCGAGAACTCTGCCTGCTGAGCCACCATGGCCTGACGTAGGAAGATACTTTTAATGATGTATAGACAGAGTTATGTATAGGGATTGGTTACATTGAGACCTAGCCAGTCAGGCTTGTGAATCTATGATACAAACTAGACTTTTCTAGGAATTATAACCCCCTTCTTCTCTACCACCTACTTTTCTTTGTATATGTTATTATAACCATATACCATGTTGAAGAGTCCCTTCATTATAAGGCTTCATGGGTAGAAAAGCCCACCTTTATCCTAGCCTCTTACAACTAGAACACAGCCATGTGACTCAGGTTCAGCCATCGTTCTGACTACGGCTTTGGTGGGAGGTGGCAGTAGCAGTAACACATTGACTTTCCGGGGGCAACACATTGACTTTCCATTGTACAGCCCACAATAGTCAACCACCCAATGGAATTGGTGCAAAGGTTGTGGTCCGCTGTTTACCAGGGATGGCAAGAGTGCCCTCACTGAACTGCTCTGTGGCATGATTTTGGCTGTAGTTCTGGCTGATACCTGGTCTCTCATGCTCTGCCTGTTAGTAAAGCTTATTTCTGAAGCTTTCCCTTTTGTAATGTACCCTCTATCACTTTTAATACAATTATTTTATTCTTAATTATCCCAGGTTGGTTCTGTTTCTTACAGCTAAAATCTCAACTGATAAAAAGTGTAAAGAAATTATTCTGAGGGGGATGGAGGAATAAACAAATTCCTGGAATGCATTCTTTATGAATTTGAAGTTTGGGACAAATTTAAAGATATTGTAGCACAGGTGGTATTTTATGTCTTTTCTCAGTCGAACGTTGCAACTTTGGAAAAGAAAGGAAGGAATTCAGTGTAAACAGCCAAAGCACACAGATGGTGTTCAAAAACTGAATTTAGATTACTGGACACAGTGTATGATACTATAACAGCAGCTTTTGGCAAAGGAATGGCATACACCTCACCAGAGCTGTTAGATATGACTGCAGGTCTTTGCTTAAATAATGTGAACGTTTTTAAGTTGATAGTGAAAAATAAAATGCCCTAAACAATAATATTATTCATCATGAAGGACAATAGTTGTTCATTTATAAAATATACACTTAATGCTTTCTCTGTTTCAAGAACTATATTGATGGAAAAGGAAAAAATAGAAAAATGAGCAATCTTTGTTCTCTAGGAATGACTTATACTGTTACTCTTTATCCCTTGATCATAAAATTGCGTACATTTGTATCTCATTCATTTGTGAATTCCTTGGGGATATGGGGCTTAGTTTCTATTTTCTTATGTCCTAAAATGTAATCTAATCTCTGATACATAATTGGCTTTCAAGAAATGCATGTTGAATGAAAAAAAATGAATGAATGTGTACATGAGTAGAAAGAACGACACTGCCAAAGAGGAGGCTGAACAGTTATCCTCAGTGAGTGAGTTTCACTTGCCTCCCAGTGAACTTACTGATCAGTGACACGTGGGGCACAGAAGGCGCACGAAATTCACAGATGGTGTGCAGATGGGCAGGACACCTAAGACAGGCAGTGACAATCAAGGATCTCAGTAGTCAGCGTCTCGTGCAACTCAAGAAAGGATTTGAAAGAGTTAATTATAAAATACTTCATTCCAGTTCTTAAAACAATCATTTACTGGTTAATGAGGGACTGAACAGATCTGGCTTAAGAGCAGGCAATAGGACAAAATAAACCAATGAAACACGGGAGATAACATCGACAACATGTCAACATGAGGCCACAGCATAGCAACACACCTTCTCTGGTCAGCTCTACTGTGGAAGCCCAGAGAAAGGGAAGCAACCATCTCCCCGCTGAGAACACTGTGTTCTCAGCTGATCTGAATATGAAGATCACAGGGAAAGTAAGGCATGTCCAGAAAAGAGAGGTCTTCATGGTGTGGTTCCTGAAAATCATAACGTACATTTCTGGACCTCGAGAAATACACTCTAGTAAAACTTCACGTGCGAAGGGTACAATTAGACCTGCCATGTAGAATTTAGTTATTGATTGCAGGTAAAGTGTCCAGTCACCTTTCTAGTCTAAGCCTCAGGCCAGAGTTGAGGCACTAAATCAGGGGTTCAACAATTAGAGGAGAGTAGAGTAAGGAGTAAAGGATAAGGCAAATGAATAGACACCTGAAACATGGTTTATTGCCAGAGGCTGGCTTTTCCCGCTTTCTGTGCTTTAGATACTGCCAAGTCCCACATTTAAAGGGTAGGAGAAAATACTTACATAAAACTAGAACAAATAGGTTAAAGTACTTATAAAATATTTTAAAAGCTTTTGTTTTCCCAGTAAACCTCATATAAAGCACTTACTAATTTCCAGAAATGATTGTAATACAAAGAAGTCACCGAACACAAGGAGCTGGCTGCGGTTGATTGCAGAGCTCTTCAAGCAGCAAGAGGATTATATCAGGAAGTCATAGAAGACCACAGTTTGGGTGGAAGTTTGTATAAGTGGAATCCTAAGATCATTTCCACATCAAAAACTCACCACATTTAGCTACTCAGCATATAAAATGACATCTTTTCAATGAACAAAAGTCACAGATAAAATATACTCTGTAATATATACAGAAATGTTTAAACAATTTTTGTATATTTATGTTTACTATTTATGCATTAAGGAAGTTAAAGAGTTTATTTTTAAGAAAAAGAAACTTAAAATTTGCCTCTATTTGTGAAGCAGCATAGCCCAGACACTTAGAGATACCGTCTTTATTAAATTCTGTGCTCTAATATCCTCTAGCTCTGTGACCTCAACAGAGTTATTATCTTACCTATGAGATCAAGATAAAGTACCCCGAACTAAATAAGATAATAAAGATTAAGAACAATTTCTGACACAAGATAAGCACATATGTGTTTACTGAAAGTGTTTTTTTGTGTGTGATATTTACATAACTGAGAAGTATTTGGCATAGCATATGCGTTACGATGCATATCCACATATTCTCACCATAGAAAGCTTCTTATGATGGTGAACAGAGGTTGTTTGCGTTCATGTTTTTTTTCCTAATGTTAGAAATAGATTTTAGCTTTTGAGACTGGTTCACCAGTCTACTTATCTTACAAATGCATTACATTAGTTTACTGGTCAGATTTAAAGGTGCTTGCAGATGGAATAGAGGTATTTAAACTGGGGCAAAAATTAGCAAGTCCAGTCAACTCCAAGCACATGCACATATCCTCAAGGGATTTTCTTCTACGTTTAAAAATATGTTATATTTTAAAAGCTTAATAAAGTAAAACATACCTACAGAAACGTGAGCAAATTAATAGATGCATCTGGATGACTGGTCACAAAGTGAGCATGCCCATGGAGCCATCTTGCAGATCAAGAAATCATATGGGTTCCCAATGCTTCAGCAGCCCTGCCCATGCCACCCCAAAAGTAGCAACCATGTTGATTTATATCACGATAGATTTATCCTGCCTGTTTCTGAAATTATTAAAGATGGAATCATTCAGTAGGAACTCTAACAGGGAGCTTTCACTCAGTATCATGTTTGTGAGACTGATCCATATCACTGTATAATTGTGGAAGCCAACACTTCATTCTAATTTCTATGTGGTATTCCATTGCCTGAATTTACCACAATTTATTTATTCATTCTGCTATTGATGAAAATTTGGGCTTTTTAAACTCAGGCTATTATTAATAATGCTTCTGCGTAATCGTGGTATCTTATAAATGCCTGTCAGTAAACATATTTTCTATTGAAAATATTCCTAGGAATAAAGTTATTAGGGCATAGCATGTATACATAGACATGATCAGCTTTTACAGGTAATAGCAAATACTTTTCTAAAATGGCTGTACCAATTAATACTCCATCTGCAATGTACATGAGTTGCAGCCTTGATATCTGCATGCTGGAGATGTAAATTCTTTTCACAAGATCAGCAGCAATGAGTTGAAACTATGATACAATCTACCATACCCTGGATATAGATTTTGAGAAGCCAGACATGTTTGAAGCCACACGTGTATTAAATTTTTTCTGAGATGTCTTTCTTCCTCTGATCATAAATCTCCCATCTCTGAACCTGATATTCAGTTCCTATTTAGTGGCTCATGATGTTAGTTTATATTTTTCTTGGATTTGGATTCTTTAAGTTTAGATTTTTAAAGGAGTGTTTTAGTCCATATTATTTATTTTGCTACCTTATTAAAATAAAATAGTGAAAATAATAAGATTCTACAGGAATTTGTGTTTCTACTGAGAGTCTGGGACTATGCTAGACACTGGAGACAGTAAGATTAAAAATACAGGAATTCCAAATCTAATGAAGGAAGCAGTCACGTAGTAAATAGACAATTGTAATTATAACAATTATAATGGTCAAAAGACATGAACACCCGGTGCTAAGACAGAGTCTAAGTGATCTCTGATAAAGGGGGGAAAATACAAAGAAGAAGGAAGGCTGTGTCAAAGAGGGCTTCTGACCTGAATTCAAAGGGTGAAGATTTTTAACTAAGCATATGATATATGTCAAACTCATCTTCTGAATTATGTTTCCTTTTTTCTTTTTTTAAATATTGTTCTGTTGATGTAATGCTTGCTACACAAGGGAAATAATGCCATAGACAGGTGCACAGAGACAAAACAACAATTCCCTCCTGCCCTCTCCCCAATATTCCTCTCCACTTCAACCCCAAGCTCTACACAGTGTAAAAAATCAAACTAGAATCCTCCCCAAACTTCCTATATTCATGCATTGCTTATTAACTAGAAGCCTGCAATGCATGTAGCTCCCGAAACTATAACCCTGTGTGTGTGTGTTTTAAGTGATTTTAAGCTTTTGCTTATTTGTTTTTTATTGAAAAAACATAAATCATGTTTTAACTTAGCAAAATGTTTCATATATACAAGCCAGTATAAAGCATGTATGCAAAATGTATTAAAAATTATATAATAATAATTGCTATTAGTTTTTGGGAACTTTAGGGTCTCTTCTCCCATTATACATTCTACCTCTTACCCCCATCCAAACCATATACCTTAACAAGGAAAACCACCTTCTAAGGTTTTCTAAAACTAGTTTTTATTAATTTGATAATGTATAATATACACTGTGAGTTTAGTGGATATTAGTTAATTCTCTTTAATAAAAAGGTTAGTTCTCTTTAAAAAATAAGCTTTGTAATCATATATGCACTTGCATATACATTGCTACATAAATAGCATCATATTTGTTATGGATTGAATCATGTCCACTAAAAACACATGTTCAAGTCCTCACCCCATCCTGTGAATATGAACTAGTTCATAACTAATATTTTCAAAGATCCTATTCGTTAACGTGAAGCCAAACTGAACTTAACGCAATAGGACTGGAATCCTAAGCAGGAGCAATATGAGAACAGTCAGGAAAGGAGGAGTAGGAGCAGGAGACAGCCAGTCCTGAGGTACAGGTAGAGGCTGAGTTCTGCCAGCAAGCTGCTGCCATCCAATAGCTACCGACCTCGGGGATGGAGCAGTCCTGTCGGTACCTTGATTTTGACCCTCTAGCCTTCCAAATTGTGAGAAGAATTCTTGTTTAATCCAGATAGTTTGTGGGATTTTCTATAGCAGACGCAGCAAATTAAGGCAATATTACATTTACATTGTACCTTATTGCAGTAGTTTTTCCTTTAGTTACCTTCTCACTTCACTTTCCTTTGACTCCTACTTCCACTACCCCATCACCTCAGTCCCACAGGTAATCCATATTAAACCCCTGGTACTGAGTCCTGCATTCCTCCATACTCTGCTCCCACCTCACTTATCCAAGCAAAATGGGGTTAAAAGCCACATATTTGATAAATATTCATATTTGTGTATAAAATAGAATGATATTCACAATTATCTTTGCAAATATGCATATCTTAATTTATTTAAAATGTATTCTCTATATTATATTGTTTTTGTAATACTAACTAATAGAAAATATTCCATGTCAACTGATATAGTTCTATTTTTTTTTCCTTTTAATGCCTACATTATATTCCATATTGTGGGTGTACATAGTTCATTAAGGTATGCTATTGTTAGTCATTCACATTGCTCAAATTACTTATTGCCACTATGAACACTACTACAAATAATATCATGTGTATAAAGCCTTTAACAGGGCTCTATATCTCTTTGACATGGATTCCCAGTAGTGGAATTATTCGAGTTAAAAATATCTTTAATTTTAGAAAGTGTTGCTTCATGCTTGTCTAAAATTGACAACCATTTATATTTCCAAAAGAAATTCACAAGCATAAACTTTTCTGTATATCCCCTGCCAGCAATTGTTTTTATCACTCTAAAAAAAAAAAAAGAAAGAAAAAATAAGAAAAGAAAAAGAAAAAAAGAAATTGCCATTCTGATGGGTAAAAGCGCTATTTCACTGTTACTTTTTTTTTTAATTCTCTGCTTACTACCGAGTTTGACTATGTTATTTGTATCCTGACCATTTGTTTTGCTTTCCTGTCAATTGTGTTTCTATTTCTTGATCACTTTTCTTTTTAATCTTTTACCTATTTCTTGCAGTTTGTAAGGGTTTTTTGGTAGTATAGATATTGTCTCCTTATCTGTTATTTGTTCTGCATTTTTCCCAGTATTGTTTTTCTAAGCATATTTTGAGGTTATAAAGAACAGGCACCAATGCTGGCTGAATGATAAGAGTATGAGATTTCTCTAGGCATGGCTTCATCAGGAACCCTAACTACCTTTCTCAAATATGAGAAACCAATTTCCAAAAGAATTTACCATCTTTTGTAGTTTTATAGTCTTTCTCCAAGGGAAATGGTCCTTTGTGATTGAGGAGGTGAAAGATTTAAAAGGCTAAATTTTCTTACTAGGTAAAAGGATATTTGCCACTGCTACACAGTTTCAAAAGTGTATCCTCTGTTCCCATAAGCAAGAAAATGTGCCTTTGAACAATATAATACCTGGTTACCACAGCTGGAATGAAAACAAAGTGTTCGGTGTGCTGATGAGACCAGGATTTGCACATTACTTGACCCTCTGGAGATTTATAGTTTCTAAAGAGTCAACTTCAGGATGACTGACCCCTACGTTCAGCATCAATATAAATTTACTACATTAGGTAAACGTGAATATCTACTATTTGCAATTAATTCTGTTTTTTTTTTACTCAGATACTATCTTTGGGCATTTTGGGGAACTGAGTAGCCTCTAGCAAAAGGGAATATAATTAACATCAGAACACTAGGTGAGCGATATTTCATGAATTATCTCACTAGGTGAGATAATTTCATGTTACGTTCCTCGTAGAGTTGGCAGTTTAGACTACTGCCAATAAAAACAGGGCATACTGCATTCTGTAGTCTCCTAGGCCATTAAATGATGTCTCATCCACAACCAGCTTTTAGTCTTTAACAAAAATATGGGAGTTAAGAGGAAATTCGGGTATTAAAAAAAATTCTAATTAAAAATGTTATATAAAGATTGGGAAAGAGTCACTGAGCCAAAAAAGCATTAAGCTTAAGGCAGTAGAATAAATCTGATTTAATATGGCAAACTTTATTAAGTAGGATTTTTAGAAACTGAGCCCTACCTTTCTCTGGACCAAGTGTTGGATATATGCTAAACTTACTACATTTAATTTTCTACAATGCTTCCATTTTTGCTGACATCCTTTGTCCAACAAACTTTATTTTATAAAATCATAAATCAATAAGTGGGAGGGGAAAAGTTAGAAATAAACACTTATCAGAGCAAGGCATTTTACATGATGTGTATTTCATTTAAGCCACACAACAACCCTGTAAAGGAATTCTTTCAACTATTTTACAGAATAATGTGGCTTTGTGAGGTCATATAACTTGCCCAAAATTTCATAGTGAGTGATAGAACTATGACTTCAGGCTTCATCATTCTGGAAGCTGTGACCTACAAAATGTTACACACACACACAAATACACACACACATACACACATACGCACAGCACACACAGCACTATGTTGTAAGTTTCTAGTGATAGTACTTTCAAAATCATTAGAATTTAAAGGAGATCTAGATCATTGTAAATTTGGAGAATTTAAGGGGAAAAAAAAAACCCAAGGAAACCTCAAGGCAACAGAAAGATTCAGATAAGGTAAGGAAAAGAGTTGGAATAGGGTTAGCAGATAATGGAAAGGGCTCTTCAACATGGTAGTGACAATATTCCACAGAAGTCAAATAGTGCGGAGTGACATTACTCCATCCCCATCATGAGAGAATTAGGCTTTTAGTTTCCTAAGTGCTCAGAGTCAAAAAATGGTTTGGTTTAAAGTAACAACTTAGAGACCTTGTTAGGTCCTGGCACAATAAACAAAGTCTGCTTGCCTCATGCCCTCATAAAGTAAGCATGAGCAAAGCATGATGCTTCTAAACCAGGAAACATGAAGTCTATCCTGTAGGGAAACCTCAGCAATGGGAACGGGTGGCATGTTTCAGTTGAATATAATTCAGGAAGATAGGTAGAATGGTCACAATTCCTCCTATTGGCTAGAAGTCTGCAATGCACGTAGCTCCTCCAACTCCAGGGTTGAAGGGAAACAGATGAGAAAATATTTATTAGAAATCTCACAGGCCTGCTATTCACATTTGATAGCAAGCACTAATCAAAATTTCTCTGCAAGTTTAAGAAGCATACAAATCATTGGTAATTACCAGCCTAGAAATTTAAAGGAAAGAATCTTCAAAAATACCTAGTTTCACATTCTCTTATTTGAGGAAACTGACCCCCAGATGTTCAGTGACTCAGTCTGACCCAAAACTCATAATTGAGTTTTCAAATAATCTTGAGATTGGGTGAATGGTTTCTTGTAGATCTCTATGCAAGAACTTGATAAATTGAGAAGTAATAAAGTTCCTCAGCTGCTAAAATAAATACTTCAGTGAGTTAGCTAAAACAATGGGAATGTATTGGCTCACAGTTTTGAGGCCAGGAGTCCAAAATTGTGGTATCAGCAAGATGATGCTTTTTTTCTGAAGACCACAGCATTCCGGGCCTGGCTACTGGCAATCCTCATCCCTGGCTTTTCTGTCCCATGGCAATGCACGTGGGGAGGTGATATCTCTCTACTCCTCCAGGTTCTGTGGACTTCCAGCTTCCACTGCTCCTGGGGCTTCTCTGTGTAGCCTTCTCTCTAGGGCCCGCAGTGATAGGCTTAAGACCCATCCTGATTCAGCTTGGGCTACACTTTCACCAGAGTAACCTCTTCAAAAGGTCTTATGTATATTGTGTCTACACCCACAGGAATGGATCAAGAACATTTTTCCCCCTCCTACCTAGGATACAGGGGTCAATTTGCCAGGGTGGCTATTTTTTTTTTTTTTTAAACATCCCTACTTCTCTTGGGACCTTCCATTTGACTCTGCTCCAGTTGTCTGTCCTATGCGGCTAGATACTTCACTTCTCAAAAGAATGGACTTTTTCATCTACTCCTTGAGATTTAACTGGATCACTTTTGCTCTTGAGTCCTGTTGGCTTTCAATTACCACTTTAAAATGAGCCAATAAACTCTCTGAAAGGAAGCTGGTAATATATATATTACCGTATATAATATATACCATATATATATTATATATATATATATGAAGGCCTTACTTTTTCCTTAAAATTCAATTTCTTTTTGACTTATTTTTACTTGTTGAAATAGCTTTAGTAAATAAACCTCCTGGAAAGTGAGGCTTTCTGAACAAAAAGTAATGGAAAAATGACAATTTATTCAGTGACATTGAAATAATTAAATTAAAATATTCAAAAATGTGATTCTCCTACTAAAAAAAGTCTTTATGAATACTTTCTTTCAATTATTTTGAAACAAAATAATTATGGTACAATCATATAGTGTAAAACATTAAATCACACTGAGTTGGAAAACTTTTTTGTTTGAAGAAAATATTTGCAAGGAAAAAAAAAGACAGGCAATGAGCACACTAAATTTTTTTAAAAAGCACATTCATTTGGAATAATTTCAGATTTATAGAAAAGTTTCAAAGGCAGTAAAGAGCGTTTCCACATATACTTTATCCAGCTTCATCTGAATGTTACTATCTTACATAACCATAGCACATTTTGAAATGTTTATTTTGATTTCACCAGGTTGTCCACTAATGCCTGCTTCCTGCTCCAAGATCCAATCTCAGATACCATATTATGCTTGGCCATCATATCTTCTGAATCTTCTCTAATCTGTGAGGGTTTCTCATTCTCTTGTTTTTAAGTCCTTGATAGTTTTGGTATTTGTAGAATGTCTAAACTGCTTGGTATTTTGTAGAACGTCTATCACCTTAGATTTGCCTGGTATTTTCTCATGATTTGTCTGGAACTATAGACTTTGGGGGAGGCTACCCTAGGGGTGAACTGCCCTTCTTATCACTTGATAGCAGAAAATACATGGTATCAATATGTTTTATCACTGATACTAACTTTCATCACCTGGCCAAGGTAAAGTTTGCCAGTTTCCTCCACTGTGAAGTTACCATTTTGCTCTTTCCAAACTCTATTCATTTAAAGCAAGTAACTAAGCACAGCCCACAATCAAAGTGGGGGGGGGTCGGAACTAAACTGTCCTCTTTGGAGGAGGGTGTATCTATATATATATTTAGCATTATTTTATAAGGAAGGTTTTCTTTTTCTTTCAATTTTTACTTTATTCATTTTTTGATAGTAGTATGGGTATGGTATGCACATCACTGAATTGTGTCATGGCTGCCTTCAAATGTATATATATTATTTGGAACTTAACATTTTAATATTTTTACAATGAGAAGATATAACGAGAATAAAATATCTGTGCTAATACCAGTGCTGGACTGGTGAGCAGATTGCTCTTACTAGCCAGTGCACAACATTTTATTTTCCTGGGGTTGAATAATATGCCACCAGAATGGCACTAATGCTGATTTAGGGCAACTTTTACTCACACTGTGAATGGGATAAGTTGAGGGCCACCAATGGTCCACAGCTGACCCTTGTGGACTTGCAGGACTCATGCATCTATTTTCACGTTTCTGTCTGTAGTACTGCCTGGGTACCTGAGGGTGGCAGGAGGAAGGACACATGTCTTTATCCCATATGTCTGCAGTGTCTAAATCAGAGCTGTTATCCACTGTCATTGCCGACTCTATATCCAATATCTAGCCATCCTCAAGAGCTTCTAGGACCTTTTAGATCATTGCTCTGTAACGAAAAGGTCTCCTCTGATGATGTTTCCTCTGGTCTACAAATCACGTAATAATATATATTGGTTTTAGTTTGTGATAGGAGGGTCAAGGCATTTATTGCATAAATGGGGCCAATTTTTTCATTTTGCCCTCAAGTCCTTGGCCTATCTTCCCTAGAAGTGGTAGTGCATGGAAGGTGTCACAGCACTGCCTGCACTGAAAGAGGTCATTCTAGAAATGCAATCATGGCCTCGAGAGTTCAAGAAAATGCACGGCTTTATGTTTTAACTATAAAATTCCAAATGGTAAATTTAATGAATTAAATTCACTGGCAAATGAATCATCATTCATATTTGCCCATATACCTTGGATAAGATGTCCATTTGAGGCCATCATCAAAGCACAGTAGCAACCTTTTAAAAGAGTCATTGCAAGTCAGTAGACACTGCCAACAGGCAATGCCATAAGTGATGATATAACCAGCATTAAGTAAAAACAACATTAGGAGCTGCAGAGTAAGATCTACATTGTTTAAACACAAGCAGAATCCAAAGATCCACGTCATTGTGAGCAATAGGAGTACTGCTACATTTCTTTTTATGTGAGATCTGAAATTAGCCAGGAATTGTGCATTTGATTGCAAAGAAAAGAAGAGATGGTTTCCAGATTAAAATAGGAAAAGGTGTTTGGATACAGAGATCATTCACATGTTCCAGCTAATAGCACATCAATAATTGAATGCATGACTCTCCACTTCCCATTTTGCCACTCTTCAACAAATCACTCACATGGCCCATTAATTTTATAATACATTGTATCATTGAATGTTTTTCTTTACTGAGTGCCCCACATACCCTAGGGACCATCCTATCCCCTCTCTCTACCCACCAACCCAGGCTCATTGGTTCCACTAATCTTCACAATAATGGTCAGAAATAAGAGGAGAAGAAAGGCTATATGTTTGTTGAGGTTTCACATTTGCTGCCCAGTAGAGCTGTCAGGGTGAATCACTTCATTTTTCATTAAAAAAAGGTTTGACACCTTGTATTTCACTGAAGAATAGAAGAAAATCGGTATCATTATTTGAGAAACCACTACTGAATTAGGTTGCCAGAAATTATGGGAATATAAACTCATGTGAACCAGCTATTGTCCATTGACCAAATCCTGGCTTAGCTAACTTAAAAGCCAGTCCTCCTAAAACCCTATGTATATAACTGGCTCATGTAACTCAATTACAATTATAGGAAAACAGCTATAGATAACGTAGACAAAAGTATATTCAGTTACAATTATAGGAAAACAGCTATAGATAACATAGACAAAAGTATATTCAGAAATTACCTATCTTATTATGTATTTAGCCTCACTAATAACCAAAACATTAGGATCTAAAATGTCATGTGCTGCCTACAGCTTTAGGAAAACTTAGTTTTTAAGTGTTCATCCCTGGTGAGCATGTGCAGAAATGGCCTCGGATTCACTGTAGGCAGGAATTTAAATAACAGCAATTTTTTGGAAGAGTAATTTGAGTACAGCTATCAAAGGTCTTAGAATGTACATATATATTTTAGCCCAGCAATTCTACTTCTAAGGAAATGTGCTCAAATTTTAAAGAAAATACTCATTTTAGGGTAACTAATTAAATTGAATCAAAAGTAGAAAGTCAAAATGCCAGAATAAGAGATTATTTATAAATCATATGTCCATACTGTCTAATTTTCTGCAGACATTAAAAATCATGTCTAAGTATTTAAAATAGAGAAATATAATATAACATTAAGTAAAAATGGTGATTTATCCATGCTGCAGTGATTAAATATGATACAATGTTATTAAAATATGAATGCTGCATATACATATTTGTCTATATATACAAAAAGATTATTTAGCACAATATTAACTGTGGTTTTCTCTACACAATACTTTTTTTTTTTTTTTTTTTACATGGGCAGGCACCGAGGATGGAACCCAGGTCTCCGGCATGGCAGGGGAGAACTCTGTCACTGTGCCACCATCGCCCGCCCTACACAATTACATTTTTAAAAGTAATTATTTAGGGTGTTAGCTTTTTTTATTTTCCAAATTTTCCACCATCAAAATCATCCTTTTATAACAGAAACAAACTACATGTTATAATTTTTCAGTCCACTACACTCTCAAATCTAGGCACATACATTATCTTCTAACAACACTGACATATTTATATCTATATGAATATATAAATTTTATTAATACCACACTGATGTTTAGGAAGATTCTTAAGTTAAAGCAATTAAATGATAAGAAGTTGTTGTCATAGAGCACGCTTTGTAAATTAATAGGATGTCCCAGTCATAAGTCCACAGTTCAGTGAACTGTTGCAAATATACAAGACTCAGGTCAAGGTGTAAAACATTTGCATAACCCAGATCAAGATGTAAAATACATCTGTTATCCCAGAAAGTTCCTTCTTATAATTTTCCAGTCTCTAGTCAATAGACACCCCAGGAATTTAATTCACGGCCTTTTTTTTTTTTTCATAGTCCTAGTACTAATATTTACCATAAATTCAACTTTTGCCCTGTGCCTGATTTTGTGCTAGATCTTCCAAATAAAAGATCTCATTTAATCATACAAATTATTATATACAACAGAAACAGATAATTATAAATATCAATCAGGTAGTTCAAAGTCACATACATTGTTAGTGGCAAATAGACACCAGCACACCTCTTGTCTGAAATTATACTTCAAACTTGAGAATATTACCTTCATATTATGCAGACTTTCATTAAATCAAACAATGGGGTCTAGAAACAAAATCTAACTTATAAGGGTAATCACCCCATGTTTCAAAAAAAGACTTGACAGCAAAACTAGTTGAGACATCAAATAATATAACGCTAAAAGATGTAAGCACTGGTGACCTCTAAATACCTGGAGGTTGATAATCCATGGGTGCCCTACACACTCTGATTTGGACAGATTTGGAGAGGTTTTAGGATTACAGTCTCTACCTTACATCATATTATTTGAGAAGAACGCAATCCTCAAAAGAAGATTATATGTCCTTCAGGATTTCAGGACAACACTCTAGCTCTCGGAAATTTTTATTTTTTAAAAAAGAAAATATTAAATGGACAAACCAATAGGGGTGTAGGGGAGGGAAAGCAACATGAAATATTCATGCTGCGGATTAACCTGATTTAATTCGAGAGAATTTGTCCAAAGCCTTACAGAAAACTGAACTGAACCACGTTGAAATTAACAGAGATATTATGAATCAGAAACTAAATTAAAATTCATTTTAATAACTGTGTATGTACAAGTCCTCAGTTCATTACTCTTCCGACAGTTTCATTATTCCACCACGCTGCTGGATGGGAATTTGCATTTCCCCGGGCTCCCTTAAGTGACTGACCGGGAGCGGTCTGCTCCGACTCTACAGTATTAATGGACCACACGCCAATTAGCCGCAGAAGCCAGCCGTCTTTACAATGCACGTAAATTAAGTCTACTATCAGTTGGCTTTTCACTTTCGCTAAAGCCTTTCCATGGGAAAATGCACCCTGGAGACATCCCCCTTCCGTTTGCAACAGCAAAAAAAGGCAATTCACTCTCAATTCCGCCTCAGAGATAAATTAAAGCAGCTACTTTTATTAGGTGGGAAAAGAAAGGGTGATTTCCACATCAGGGAACCACCGTTAAGGACTCAGAACTCTTTCCTCTGGGCGATGTTTCTCATATTTATTTCCTATGGGTTTACAGAAGAAAGAATTAGAAATGAACAGCATTCTTGACTGCTCACAAGGGATTCACCTCAAGCCGAACTCCAGCTTGTACTCCACACAGTACCTAGCTCTCCAGATGCTGCGCTGGTGACTCTGCCACCAGCAATCCTCAAAGATGTGGCAGCCCAAGCAACAATGAAATTGGAAGCCAGACAGGTTGGGAAGAAGAAGAGAACCATATCAAGCAGCTAACGCGGGCCTCAGGTTCAATGAATTCCAGAAGGAGGACATCAGGAAAAATAGATTATTTTACCTTCTTAGAACTACTGACAACTGTCTGATCTCGTAAAAAGGGCACAGTCCAGAGCTCTGAGCAGGATTATTACAGTCTGAATAGCAAGCCAACAGTCAAAAACTTATCTGTATTTCAACCTGGTTGTACCTGTAGAATGAACATTCCAAAACTTTGACCTTGGTAGCATCAAGGGACCAGGTATGCAAATTAGCCCTGGCCCACGGGCCCTTGGCTGAATCTTATTCTTATGCAGTGTAATGTTAAAGGGATTTGAGAAATAGTAAAGGTAACTTTAAAGATCCCTAACTTTTCTTAAGCCTTGTTATAAAGATCTTTATGCTGAAATTTTGCATGCAAACTTCAGATTCTAAAGAATTTTACCCAAATTCCCTAGTCTCTCTCCCACTCTACTCCCAGTCCTAATGTAACCCACCCTCTCTCGAATGCATCTCCATTCTTTCACTCCCTTTATCACTCTTTTCTTCATTTAGCAGATCTCAGTGGATTTATTTGCTTTATTAAAGCACTTTGGATTAGAAACAGTGCTTTGTACCTTTTTTCCCTCTATCTCAAACCTGACTGCACAATAGGACCATCTGGAAGACTTAAAAAAAAAAAAAACATATAAGTCTCCAAAGATGAGTCCTCGGCGTTATAAAGACTCCCTAGATGTCTACAAGGTTAAAGCTCTGGACTAAAACTTTAATGCTGACGTCAGAGGAACAGCAATAAAAAACTGTTGACATTTCAAAGTTCCAATAGATGGTTCTCTGCTATCCAGTATTACAATCAGAGAGGGAACTCTGGACAGTTGGAATAGGGTTCCATAAGGCAAACTAAGCAGGCTATAAGCGAGGGGCTCAATGCCAGGGCCCTAATCCCTGAATCACTCTACGAGATTACAAACCTACTTTTATCTGCTTGCCCAAAATACCCGCCCAGAAAGCAATTTGGAGGATGAGGCTTCAAAACAGAAATAATCAAAATGCTGCAGCAGGCAATCGGATAGGAAACATCCGGCGCAAGAAGTAAAATATCAGGCAGCATTCATTAAGCTCCCCAAAACCCTGAAAAACACTGAGTCGAGGCTAGAAAAATATTATCAATGATAATACTAGCATGTCTTTTAAGTTGAAGAAAGAAAAAGCTATTAAAACTATTTCAGTCAATACAATGGGAGGAGGCAGATCCTCTGATGCTTGCTATAAGGATATTTTTGCCTGTAATAAAAGGACCTCAAAATGCCTGTGAAAGGAATTTGCCTTTTGAAGCTTTTCACGTCACTCTTTCAAGCCTCCTCTCCAAGGGCTCATTAATGAACAGCATGATTTACTGTTGGAGGTAACAACTGAGACACAATTCAGCTCCTTCGCATTACAGATAAAGAACTGCATTTTTGCTGTTTGATTTTATTTTTAAGACAAAGATTAACTTTCTCAAGACCTAACATTAACCGAGTTAGGGACAGAGTAACTGCAAACTAATGACCTCGGACCTCGATGGGACAGGCAATGTATCTGTGCAATCTCGCTTTCTATTTCTTGACGACTGACTGGCCCCCTCTGCAGTGTCCATATCCAAAAGTACGTGTTTTCCTCAAACATATAATACCCAAGCCCTCACTTCTTACCTCATAGCTTCTGTTTGTTCGTCGTGTCTGTGTCCTCATGATTTCAGCTTGGGGATGGTCCAGTGTGGCCAAACAGACCGTTCTTACATCAGAACTTCACCTTTGCTAGGAACTGCCGATTCATTCCTTCTCTCTGGAGCTCTTTCCCTCACTGTCTTTCTCTTCATATTGCTATTCTTGTTAAAGGAGTCCAGATGTTTCAGGTACTGGTTTTGAAACCAAGTTTGATGAAAGTTTCTGAATCAGACTCCTGTTCCCAAACAACGAAGAGCTGTGGAGGCAGCCACTCTTCCTAAGAGGCGTTTGCAGTGAGAGCGTGTGTGCCTAGCGCCCTTTGCTGCCCTCAGGCCTGCCCTGTTAAACTAATCATGTTTCTCTTTGGGCCCAGGTGACTCAGATATTCAATAGGTATGAGACCATTGTTCTACAAGCTTAATTGGCATGGCAGAGTTCCAATTATGCTGGGTTCTCTCTTTTATTATTTTCCTGCATTATCGTTATCACCATCTAAACATTTGCGGAATAATTACTGATACATGGCAATGCCTTTGTATCATCATACTACCTTATAAATGCATTTCGTTTCAATTAAAACTTGTTCCTTTTTAACTACAAAAAGGTGGCTCTTCCCTACATTAAAGATATCTTACGCACCTGTAAGCAGGCGAAGCTATGTGTTTAGTGTTTATTAGTTGGAGTGGGTTCCAGACATGGGTTTGAGGATCAATTGACTTGCTCAGCAGGTGTAGAAGGTAAACATGATTTTGTTCTTTAAGGGATAAAGGTGAGCAAGTCAAAAGGCAGAATGCATTTATTCCTCTGGGAAGCCATCACTTTATGTTGATATTCAAAATTGATTTTTGTTATGGTTTTACAAACACACACATCATTTAAAATACAAATAATTTTACCAGGTCATACCAAGAAGGAACAGTCCTCTATTTGTCCCTACAGCCCAGACCTCCTTCTCAGAGGCAAGCAATTCTGTTTCTCAAAAAACATGCTTCTATTGCTATTTGTAGTAAGCAATTTTAGATTTTATTTATGGCAAACAAATATTTAGCTTTCTAATTGGCATGATCCCAGCCTACATCCTCTTTATTTCCTTCCCTACACCTTCCTAATATGGTTAGATTGTATGAATTTTTTTTATTCTGCCTTTTTAGTCAGCAATAATGTTTATTTTATAATGTAAATTTTGTTCACTGATGCACCAAGTAATCTTTTATGATGTTTCCTTACCTATACGATTTTTTGTTTTTCATGGATTTTATATTTGCTTAATTTATTGTCTAGTTTTCAATGTAAAGATTAAAATTGTTTTCTAAATCACTGAACATATCTTCCAAACAATTCAGTATTATTTTCCAAATATTCCATTACAATTTGAATGACTTATTCTCCAAATATTCTAATGTATGAGAACACATCCCTGTCCCATGTTTACATACATGTAGTTTTATTCCTCAGCTCCCTGGATAGAGCCCTACCTGCCCCAATCTAAATGGGCTATTCTCTAAGTCTTAGCTATACAGCTGCCTATCATGGATTCTTCTTACCACCAGGCACCACCCATCCCTGATAACTCTTCTCCATTAAACCCTGTTTCCTAGACCCCATGTGTCTGCCACTTTAGTTTATTCCCTAAATTTTTCATAGCACATTCTAGTTAAGAATACATGGGAGAAGGCGGGCCATGGTGACTCAGCAGGCTGGGTTCTTGCCTGCTATGTCATAGACCTGGGTTCGATTCTCGGTGCCTGCTTGTGCAAAAAAAAAAAAAGAGTACATGAGAGGTAAAATTTTTGAGACCATTCATGTCTGAAAATGTCTTTGCCCTCCTTTTATACATTTATAAAATGCTTAGTCAAGAATTATAGTTTAGAAATCATTTTTTTTTCAAAATTTTAAAACGATTGTTCCATTGCTCTTAGCTTAGTGTTGATTTTCAGAAGTGCAATGCCATGCAATTCCATTTCTGGCTTTTGTCTTTTCCTGGGACCTCTTTAGCACCTTACCCAGTTGTAGTGGGATTTCTTGATGAGGTGCAGTTGTGTAAATCTCTTATTTTTCTTCATTTTTTTTCTCCAGGGCCCTCCATGGAATCATAACTATAGAGATACATACCCTTCAGTTCTAGGATACATTAACTTTCAGAGAATTTCTACCTCCTTCGTTTTCCCTTATCTATTAGTTGGCTATATACCTGTTAGATATTTTCATGTATGTTTTCTCCTGTTTTCAATCTTTGTTTTTATTTTTATTGTTCTACTTCCTGGGAGATATTCTTGACTGCATCTTTGACAGTTTTATTAAAAATTTTAAGCCTCATTTATGGGATTTGTAACTTTTAAGGGATCTTTCTTATTCTTATTTCCTTTCTCCAATAATCATTTTCTTGTTTTATATATGTGATGTCTTCTCTCTCTGAGTTGTCATCCCTTAATAGGTATAATTTATTAGATATCTATTCATGCGAAGCAGGTTACATACACTATCTTATCTAATGCCTACATTCACTTTACATAGCAGAAAACATCATTTTATAGAGGAAGAAACAGAAATCCAAAACTTAAAAATTGATAATTAATTCTGATTATGTAAATATTGTTCACAGTTTTAGCAATTAATGTATCATGATAATTGTTTCCTTTCCCATAAATTTTTGCTGCTATGTTCCATCATCATAACAGTTTGACTATAAAGTCCAAATTGTAAGTACCATAGAATGATTCAAGGTACTTCTTATCTATGCAACTTTAGTACTCATAATTCTCACATTATTGTATTATTATATTGTCACTATTTCTTCAGATGTCTTAGAGAGTAGTCTCTTTAAGGATAGGGAATAAGATTTTATTTTTCTTCATAACTCAGCATCTACCTCAGTGCCTAGAAGCATAGGTGCAAAATATATGCCTATTATTCGATTGGCCTGACTTTTTTTTTAACTTTCTTATTGTTTATACAGAGCATATAAACAAAGCAAAGAAATAAAAAAGCAATAGTTTTCAAAGCACTCTTCAAAAAGTGGTTACAGGACAGATCCCAGAGTTTGTCATGGGCTACCATATGATCCTCTCATGTTTTTCCTTCTAGCTGCTCCAGAATATAGAAGGCTAAAAGGCTTAAATACTTTTTTATTATCACAATCAACTTTTTTCTTCTTTTTTTGTGTGAACAATAACACATACAAAAAAGTCATAAATTTCAAAGCACAGCACCATAATTAGTTGTATAAGATATCAGACTTTGACATGTGTTACAATTTCACAACTTCAGATTTTTACTTTTAGCTGCTCTAAAATATTGGAGACTAAAAGAGATATCAATTTAATGACTCAGCATTCATATTCATTTGTTAAGTCCTATCTTCTATGTATAATTCCACCATCACCTTTGATCTTTCCATACTTCTCATTGGGGATGTTTAGGCTTTGGCAATTCTAAATTTTTGATATTGGAAGGGTCTGCCACTAATATTGGGTAGGGAGATGGAACTATCTGATGTTCTGGAGAGGCTGGGCTAGGTTTCAGGACTTCTCTGGACCAGGGACCCATCTGGAGGTTGTAGGCTTCTGGCAAATTACTCTAGTGCCTGGAACCCTTGTGGAATCTTATAAATTGCCCTGGGTGTTCTTTAGGATTGATTGGCCCAACTTTTGCAAAGTCAATAATGACTGCTCATCTTCTCTTACATGCAAATATTGACTTTTGAATATTTAAAATTCTTAAAGTAGGACTTAGCTACAGTTGAGATAATATTTCTTTCAATTCCTTTATTCATAAGGAGGTGCTAACAACACTATATGTCTCCAAGAATTGTTGTAAAATTAAAAAATATATTACATGTATAGAGCTTAGCACACTGTCTAACAAATACTGAACAGTCAGTGACTGTCAGCTGCTACCATCCTCCTCTCCTCCTTATCATCATTACCTGCATTAAATGAGATAGATGAAATGCATTCTTGTTGCTTGGGTTAGATCAAGGTCAAACCCAGTCTATACAAAAGAAATTTAGTTGTATGATACATGCATTAAAATACCACTGTTTTAAGTATTGTGCTATCTCTGAGCAATTAGTACTTGGAGAAAACTTTAATTTGAAAATAAGTCCAAATCAGTATTTGAAGCTTCAAAATACATATTATTTGAAGCCTTAAAATTCAAATTTCTAGGTATACTCAAAAATCAGTAAATTTATCAATTGCATAAACCATTTCTAGCTTTATTTCTTTAAAGAAATCTTCAGCTGTCTTTTCCCAATGTAATTTACTTCCTTATTCCCCTATGAACCTACAGCATTTTATTGGACATTTATTAAAATGCCTATCACAGTTTGCTTTACACTTAAATCCTTTATGTATAAGTTTGTCTTTTGACCCCTACTGGATCTGCAGCTCTTTGTGGAAAGTGTCAAATAACACTGTTTGTATTCTTTCCAGCATTTTGCCTGTAGTAGCAAATCGATAAATGTGTATTAAAGTGGATGCACACGATAACTTTAAATGTGTGTAGCACAATTATATGGAAACTGTATAGTAAAGTTCATTTGCCTGAGACCATGCACAATTCTTCAGGCTAGATTTCTTTAGCCATTTTTATCCCTTTAAGTACTAAATAGATATGACTTTTGCATACAAAGCAGATGCTCCTGCCAAACACAATGTTATGTTTTAAACTGATTTTCCACTAGTATTCATAGATTTGTACAGACCAGACTAAACTCTCTTTATGGTGCCCTAATAAGGAACGACACCTACTAATAGAGTAGGTTCTACTAGGGTCATGGATTGCAGCTACATTAACTACCCATAAATGAACTAAACCTAGGAATTACCTTATCAGTAGTATGTTCCATCAATGTTGTATCCAGGAATGAGTGGTAAATATTTCTCTGTAGAAGCATCAGATCAGCTCTAGTCTAGAGTCAGTTCTATAGAATATGAACAAGATAGTAATGCCAAGAAAACTCAAGTGAAAAAAATAGTGCTTTTTAAAAGGTATTTTCTGATTTCCTGTCATCGAAATGTATTTTTAAATATTTAGGGTCAGGAAAAATGCCAAGAAATTGAATTTAAGGTAAAACATTTAGGAAAAGAAAATACCAAGTCATGAACACACACAGTTGGACACACACATACAAATATTACATTTTAACTTCAGCTTTCCCTTAGGAATAGAGCAATTTAAATAGGCCTGGTGAAGACTGCCTATGCTGCCTCAAGAACAGTTTTATGTATTAGTTTGTTAACTTTGAAATATGTTCTTGGACAGCTCAGCCCAAGATGTAAAATCTATAGGCTTGGGTAAGACCTTCACTTGAGATTTGTTTATAGTTTTTCCATTTGAGCTTCTGTCACTCTACTAAAGTTCCATCAGCCATAAATTTTCAATTTGAAAATTTCTTTTGATTTCTGAACATGAAACCACTGCAAGCTATGGGCAGTGTGGGATTTCTTTTTCAATTTCCTCAAGACTAAGGAATATGCCGTGCCATTTAGACTATAGCTATGTATTAGCAATCTGCAGTCTCTGCCTTTGACTGCTGACAGCTCAGCAAGGGAAAATAGTATTTTGAAAGCAATGGGAATTCAATCACAGACTATGCTGTCTTGGGTTCTCTTCCAAGGTATTGGGCCTGATTAAAGCAACTGTTACTTTTGGGAGTATGCATTGCTATCCAGCAAAAGAAAAGAAAATCTGGCATCCAGTTATTATGAGCTGCCTGTGTTCCATCTTAGCTGTCCTACATCGCCCTGTTTGTTTACATTTGCTCTCATTTTCAGATGTGAGATAGTGTGCTTGCACTCGCACATGTGTGTGTGTGTGTGTGCTGAAGAGTTTTCATGTGGGAGTTAACTCAGCCAAATATAAATTCAGATATAATTGAATTACTCACATCAAAACTGGCGTTCAATTATGACTCACAATATGAGTCCCCCACTCTGTCACAAATGTGTAACACTTTTTATATAAAATTCGAAAGAGAACATTTAAAAAATGGTTTACCAGCTCTCACACGCCTCTTTGAGATATGGGACAGAATGTAAGGAAGTAAAGTTGTGCTCAAATCTGCAAGCAGATGCAGACCAGTTTTTATAATCCTATGAGAACAATTACTACCCAATTACTACTGCAACACACGGGAGATAAGCCAACTCAAGTCCTGAAATCAGGGGTGAGGTAGAGCGCCCCCACTGGTTGAAAAAAGTGTTGCAGTTAGGTTCAGGTGTCAACTTCGCCGGCTGATGACTCCCGTTGTTCTGTTTCTGTGGACTTAAGTCATCAGTGTGTGAGATTCATCTATGGCTGATTGCATTTGCGGTCAGCTAGGGGAGTGCCTTTCACAATCAGTGAGATTTAATTTAATTAGCTGGAGGCTTAAGAGAGAGGAGGTCAGAAAAGGAGCTCAATGCAGCACAGCCCAAGCAGTTCAGTCCAGACATTTGGAGATATAGAATGGAATCCCCCAGGGAAAGCCAATGGAACCTGGAAGCCTGGAGAGAAGGCCAGGAGACACTGCCTTGTGCTTTCCATGTAATACAGAGAGCCTCAGATGAAAGCTAGCTGTCTTTCCTCTGAACTATAAATTTTTAACTAAATAAATCCCCTTACTAAAAAGCAAACCCATCTCTGGTGTGTTGTATTCTTGCAGCTTTGGCAAACTGGAACAAGAAGGCAAACAAATACAGGTGCAACTGACACTTGCTAACTGACGTGATGGCTTATTTGCAGTTTTCCAAGAGGTGGAGAAGTGAGCTCATGGCCCGGCCAGCTAGAGCCTGGGTTAAGCTATAGGATGATTCAGCGATTAGAGTCACAACATTCTCATTTGCCCGTAGGCCAGGACTTCTAAGCTGTCCCTTTTAGCACCCACAAAGTTTTGATAAAGGTTATCACATAATCATCCAAAAGAGAATGTGAGTGTAAAGAGAGCCTGAGACAGAGAAAGAGAGAGAAGAAGGAAATACCTGACAAGATGAGCCTGCAAATTAAAATGGAAAATGAAAGAAAAACCATGAAAAATCATCATGCTGAAAAAGGCAGGGGGCAAAAATAACTTTCTGTAACAATTTTAAAGTATAGAATTTTAGGTTTCTCAAAGATATAATGAGGGGATATATAAATGAGGGGATATAGCTCATAAAAGAAAAAGAACATCCATAAAAAAGAATAAAAATGTTGAAAAATAAGCAGACAAAAACAAGAATATATAAGCAGAAGTAAGTAGACGTCTTCAAGATTGGAAGGTATCAGAGAATTCAGATCAGATTCTGAAAAAGAAGAAACAACATAGAATTCAGATCAGATTCTGAAAAAGATGAAAAATTATTCAGAATTATACAGGATAGATTAGCATGTTCCCATTCAACAAGGTATTCAACAAGAGGAGAACAGAGTGCAAAAAACAATATTGGAAGATATAATGACTGAGAATTTACCAGAATGTGGAAAAGGCAAGATTCCACAGACTAAAATGGTCTAGAGTGTCAAATAGGTAAAATTTAAATAAATCCATAACTGTAAAGATTTTAGTAAAGCTCTGAAATGTTGAGGGTAGAGACAAAATCTTAAAATCGAGCAGATAAAGCAATTGCATACAGAAAAAGACATATACACAAATAGCAGACTTCTAGTCAATAATAAATAGTATTTGCCAAAAGACAGAGGATTCAAAATTGGGTGAAAATACCTGTCTGTTTAACTGCTCCATAGAGAGTTATACTATCGTTCAAGAGTTAGGATGGAGTAAAAATAAAATCAGACGTATAAAATTTAATGGAGTTTATGATCCATAGACCTTCTTGAAATAATGACTAAAGAGATATTTTAGCATGAGGAAGTTAACGGTGTAGGAGTCTACTGCTAGAAAAATAGTGAGATTAAAAAATAGTGAAATATATTGATAAATTTAATGTTGACTGTAAATTAGGAATTATTTTGTACTTAAAACTTGTTCAAGTAAACAATGAAAAGGAACATGGCAATGACACGTTAAAAAGGCAGTCAAAACACATAAGGGCAGAGAGAAGTTGTTATCTTCTTTGGGAGGAACAGAGGGTTACTAAATAATTTAAGCCTGCTAGAAATTTACATAGCAAGGCATTGATATTAAAATTTTAGGGGTGCAAGGGTAGTTCAGTGGTAGAATTCTTGCCTGCCATGCGGGAGATCCAGGTTCGATGCCTGGCCTGTCCACTTCAAAAAAAATTTTTTTTCAACAAATGGTGCTGTAATAATGGGATAGTCACATGGAAAGAGAATGAAAAGTGACCCTGCCATACAGCATACAAAAAATAAATAAATAAATAAAAAATTGGCATAGTCAATGAAAGCATTAAAAACATAATTTAAAATTTATAAACCAGCAAAGGAGAAAAATTAGCTAAAAGAGAAGCAAATAAAGAAAATACCCAAGCAAAACAGAAAATCAGAAAAGTGTGTGTTAATCACTCTAGTGTCTATTAAGACAGTGTAGAGTCTATTAAACATGCTACAATACAATCCCTTAGATTGCCTTTTTCAGATTTCAGCTTTGGAAATATGCTTGCCAGAGTAACTTCTTGGACAAAACTCACAAAATCCTTAAATATAAAATAGGACATACGGAGAGGATTGGCAAACAAAGAATGAAGACTGATGTCACACAAACCAGATCCAAATAGAATTTAAAGGAAAAAGCACTCACTGTTAGAAAGTGTGGCATTGAAATAAAGAGTAATTCAACAAATGTGAACTAAAACAATTATTTAACAGTCCAGCCTAGGAACCCAGCTCTTCAGTAGCCCAAAATCCCTTGAGCCAGACTTCCTCTGTAGCATAGGTCATTTCCTTCAAGATTTTGTCCTCACGAGACCACAGGTGGCTGTCCAGCCATCAGTTCCTGTCCATATGACTTCATATGCCTCAAAAACCTGAGATCTTCATTTTTTTGAAAGTACAGATTCCTCCATGTCTAAAATTTACATTTAAAAATATGTAAACAGCTTGGCATAACAGATTAACTGGTCCATAGTACTAACACATTCCACGGCTGAAATGGAATCTTCCAGATTTGTAAGGTTTGTCTTCTGAGAGAATAGCTTCATGAAAGAACAGCAGAAATGATTTGCTGGAAAGGGAAAAGACAGAGTGAATCTTTTGATACCTTTTTTTAATGATTATAATTCTTGACAGAATAGCCATTTTTTATCAGTAAATGAATTCCTGAAGGAGAGAAGGATATTGAATCTCTCTCTTTCCCTCTCTACATTTTTGTTGTTCATAGAATTCATCCACAAAGAATGAAATTTGGATTAAAATATAATAAACTGCAGAAAAGATGTCATACCATAGCCATTTAATTTCTTTTTGTTAATGCTCTACTTTTTTGTCTAAAACTCCAGAGTGAAGTCAAACTATAGCATTGTGCCAAGAATAGTAAAAACATTTTGCCCTTTATGCCACTACACTAACATGTGATTTATATATAACATATTTTTCCAAATATTAGTTTCAGGAGGTACCCCAAAACAGTTGTTCCTAGGGAGTACATATTGCAGATATCAATTCAAGATTTCACACTAAACTTTATCCTTAGTATCTTGGTTGTTTTCATACCCACAACTTCATGCTTACACAGCAGAAAAAATCCCTCACATCTTAACATGTCCCAAACAGACCTGCCTTTGGTTATTAGCACTGACGGGGCTAATCTGCACACAGACATACCCTCAGGTTTTCAGAGAGAGCATATTATTCTCTTGTATCTTTCTATGTCTTTGAGCATTGTTTAATCCATAGCTGAGGATTCTTGAATCATTTAAAATTTATGTAACTCCTTTTAGGCAGCTCAAATGACACCTTCTCATGGATCATCTTGGCCTCTCACAGGACTTAAACATCCTCTGCTTCGTTATTCCATGGCACCATGCACATGCTTGTTTTGCAGCTCTATTCCCATTACTAATAGATCAGCTGGAAGGAAAATCTGGAATGAGGCACAAGATGGAAATGTGATTATCAGCACTGGGCAGCTTGTTGCATCAAAGAAGCAATTAAGATTAGGTATGAGTGGGCTCGTTGTCCCAAAATGTTGAAATTCAATTGTTTAAATTTCACTTGTCTTCAGTTGGTGTTGGTCATATGAATTTGGCAGGGAGTGAACCTATAATGACTCCATGAGTGGGGAAGAGAACTTAGATTGTCTAGATCTGCACGTGAGAACACGCATGGAATTCGGTGTTAGAGGAATGAGCTCTGGCTTTAAGCTCTGTTAATTACAACTCTTTTGCTTTTGAACAATTTATTTATTATCCATGAGTCTCACTTTCTACTACTAGGATACTGTCATGGTCAGGTTCATGTGTCAAGTCCAGGTGGTGGTACCTGTTTTTCTGGTTGGGCAAGTGTTGGCCTGTCTGTTGCAAGGAGGACATTTCACAGAATTAAATCATGATCATGTCAGCTGCATCCACAGCTGATTCCATTTGTAATCAGCCAAAGGGGAGTGTCTTCTGCAATGAGTGATGCTTAATCTAATCACTGGAAGCCTTTTAAGGAGGATTCAGACCAGACAGGTTCTCTTCCTGCTTCGGCCGGCGAGCCTCACCTATGGAGTTTGTCCAGACCCTCCATTGGAATCATCAGCTTCACAGCCTGTCCTGCGGATTTTGGACTCTGCGTTCCCACAGTTACATGAGACACTTTAATAAATTTTATATTTGCGAGTGTTTCCTGTTGATTCTGTTTCTCTAGAGAACCCTAATACAGATACCATGCAAATAATTATTCCTATTTCATAGTTTATTGTCAATATTTAATAAATAACATATGCTAAGAGTCAAACACAAACTTGTCCCCTTTATTCAGAAATGGAAACAAATGGTGGCCAGAAGTACATATTTTTTCTTCTATGAGTTCAATAGCAAGGCCATTTAAAATGTAACCTAGATGCCCTGTACTGTTTTGTAAACCCTCTGACATTCCATTGAAATAACTGCCCCTGGACCAATAGATGATAAAAATGTCTACTCTCCATCGAGATCTTCTCAAGGGGGTACTTCCCTGGTAGTGTTTACATAGTTTTAAAAAATAGAAGTGCCAGTCATAAAAATGGACAAATACATTTTATTTATAGCAATCGAAATGGTAGAAGACTTTCCACTTCTCACACTGGTTCACTCCCACATTTCATACTGAAATCTGCACAAAAATTATAGTAGGAAAACATTTTGAAATCAAAGCAAAACCACTGTTATAGAAGTAATTCTAAAAATAGAATGTTAGTCAGTATTCACTCATTGGGAAATGGCAAATAAAATTTCATTACCTTGGAAATATTTTTGGTAGAATATTTACTGTAAAATGTTACCTGGAATGTGTTATTTAAATCGCATAATGAAATTTATCTGTTAAAACTATTTATCTGTGGGAATCATTTTCTTTAGAATATAAAATATAAATAGGAAATCTCTAAGCATGTGTTCTTTGCCACTGCCTGCAGCCATTTTAATGTATTTGTAAGTATCTGGCTTCTTTTTACAACACTCTTGTATCGATTATAATAATAGCTATGAACCCTTCATTGAGTTTTTTTTTAAATGCTTAGTACTTGGTGACTTATACCTTGAACCATCCTATTATACTTACCTGGAAATTACTGTTATCTTCAATGTCTCATTTTGGAAAAAAGTCTATATTGTATTTCTGTCTCCACTAATGTTTAATATGACTACCCACTAGCCATAGATGCCATGCTGACTTCTTGGCATTTTGTACTTCATCTTTACTTCAGTCTTTTGGCTAATAGTACTGAAGATATTCCAAATTTATATGCTATTGTAGAGGCCTCCAATCTGGGACCAATACACTCCTAGTAATTTGTTCTTCTTCATTCTCCATATAAATTACTTCCTTCATTTTTTAAATTCTCTATAGATACCGAAAATTTTGATTCTCAATATTCTCCTCTTTCCAAATCACTCTGAATTTTGCTTTTCTATACCAATGCATGAATTTCACTCTATCACTATCTGCAATAAGTTCTGATACCAACTGCAACACAATTCCGACTCTACCCAGAATTAGGTCAGACTCATCAGGTTAAGGTCACAATGATCTACAAGGCTCCCTTCTTTCAAACACAAGCTGCAAGTTGGGAGGTTCCCAGATGGCCCACACTTCTGGTCAACTAGCAACTAATTTGGGGTCTCCCACCACCCCCTCAGTTTCAATAATTCACTATAACAATTCACAGAATGTAAGAGAGTGATTCTAGTTTATATTATAGTAAAAAGAATACAAATTGATTTGTATTATAGTTTTATGATTATAGTTTTAGTATAGTAAAAAGAATACAAATAAGCAGGAGCCAAAAGAAGAAACACAAGTCTGGGAGGGCCTCCCATACCCAGAGTTGCCATGTCCTCTCTCTTTGCAGTCAGGATGTATCATCTCCCAGCTCTGTGATGTGTATTGCCAATCAGGGAAGCTCACTTGTACTTCATTGCCCAGAGTTTTTATTGGGGTTTCATTACTAAGACATGACTGTTTATACCAATGTCCACCTACCTGAACTACATCTCCAGCTCCTCTCCCCTCCCTGGAGGGCTGATCTGACGTGGTTCAGAGACCCATTCTCCCAATCATGTGATTGCTCTTTCTAGGATGGCCACTTCCTCCCTGAGCCATCCTATCAGCATAAACTTTGAGATGTGGTCCAGGGAACACTGTGACAGATGCTCCAGCCATGAAAAACTCCAAAGATGTAGACAATATCTCTCAGTAACTGAGGACAAAGGCAAGACCTCATTTTTGGAGGCCAGATTACTTAATATACACCTTCAAAAACATATATCTCCCAATTTCTTTAAGGAAAAGTTTGATTTCAAAGTCCTCCGCTGGCATCTATCCAAATGAGTCACTTTCTACTTCTCAAAATTTAGCCAAAGATATTCTGCAGTCAGGTCTATCTCCTCAGTGTTTCCTACAAAAGTATAAAGAACTCATGGTGGCACCATGAAGCACCATTCAGATACCCCTTCAAGGAAGGACTTGTTGCCTCAGTTGTTTTGAGTGTTGTACTAAAGCAGCCTTCAGCTGCTGTCCCTACTTTCAGAAATTGCCTCAGCTGCTGAGTTCCTTTGCCCAAGATCACAATCTTGCTTCAGTGGCCTGTATCTAATGATATACTCAAGGAGGAAGTAAAGAGTAGTACCAACCATTTTTTTACATCTTTATTAAGGTATTCTTTATATGTCATGAAATATGTGCATAAAGTGTAAATTCAATTACTTTTAGTAAATCTATAGAGCTGTTCAACTAATACCACAATTCAGATATAGAATACTTACATCACCCAAGAAAGAACCCACGTGAAAGACTGAAGTCAACTTCATTTCCACCCAGAGTTCCAGATAACCACTGATCATCTTTCTGTCTTTAGAGATTTGCTTTTCTGGAAATTTCTTATAAATGATTCCATTCAATAACTACAACATGAGGTCTTCTGTGTCTGGCTTCTTTCAATTAGCAGTAATTTGAGGCTCATCTATTTTTTATCATACCTCAATAGTTGATTCCTTATTATTGCCTAAACGGTACTCCATTGTATGAATATAACAAATTTTGTATATCCATTCGCAAGTTGATGGACATTTGGATTGTCTCTAGTTCTTAGGTAGTTTGAATAATGGTTCTATGAACATACATGCACAAGTCTTTGTGTAGGCATATATTTTTATTTTGGACATACAATCTAGGAGTGAAATTTCTGAGTCACATGGTAAATTCACATTTAACTTTTAAAAAAACTGTCGAATTGTCTTCTAACTGTTTCATAAAACATTCCTCTAGTAATATAAGAGAATTCTAATTTTCCACATCTTTGCCAATGCTTGTTTTGTCTTTTTGATTATAGCCATCTTAGAGGCATGGAGCTGTATTTTATCAAATGATGGCATTAACTTGCATTTCCCTAATGACTAATGATGTTGAACATATTTTCATTTTATTATCAATTTGCATATCTTCTTTGACATACTATCTATCTAAATAATTTGCCTTTTTAAAATTTTTTTTGACTTCTTCCATGTAGGAATTCTTCATATATGTTCTTCATCAAATATATTATTTGCAAATATAATCTCCTAGTCTGTGGTTCATCATTTCACTTTCTTAATGTTATCTTTTGAAGCCTAGATCTTTGTAGTTAGATTAAGTCCTTTTTTTTTTTAATGGATTCTGCTTTTGGTATCCTATTTCAGAAATCTTTTCCTAAACCAATGTCACAGAAGTTTCTACTATGTTTCATTCTAGATGGTTTATAATCTTAGCTTTACATTGCATTTATACATAAGATTCAAATTGAGTTTATAGATATGGTGTGAGTAAGGATTTAAGCTCCTTTTTGTTTTTTGGTTTTTTTTTGCTTAAGTGTATTCAGTTTTCCCAATTTAATTATTGAAGATTATTCTTTCCCATTAAATTATCTTTCCACCTTTGTTAAATATCAATTTATCATACTTATTACTTTTAGACTATTTTGTTTAAATGATCTATATATCTATCCTTATGCCAAAAATATATTATCTTGATTATTGTAGGTTTATATTAAGTTTTGAAGTCACATAGTATAGGACATCTTATTTTTCTCTTTTTTTGTTGTAACTATTCTACGTTCTCTGCAGGAGTCTCCTAACTGGTCTTTCTCCTTTCAGTTTCAACTACTTCCTTACCCTAAATCCACTCTCTTCTATGCTGTCAGAATAATATTTCTAAAGCACAGATCATATCGTTATATTCCCCTGATTTATACCTTTTAGTGATTTTTTTTTCTGGTCTATATAATCCATTCTATGGAGAATGTGTATATGGTCTGAACCTAATATGCTCATCTTATCTCCCCATACTACCCTGCAATCCAGCCATGAATTTTTGCATATCTTCCCTATTCTTATCTTTCAAAATCTTCAAATGTTTCTTCCTCTGTGGAGCCTTCCCTAACCCAGCGCACAGTGTTAAATGTTTTTCCTTTCCTTTACAGCAGAGTGAGGTTATGACATTTGCTAGTACTTATAATTGTGTGGTAACACACTTAATATTTTACTTCAATGTATACTAATATGTGCCTTTCCTTCTACAAAGTGACCATTTTGAGAGTGAGGTAATGACATTTAAAAATCTTTACCTCCAATTCTAACAGAGCTCCTGGTCCATGATGGGTACTAGATGACGGCTTACTGAATAACTGAATGAGTGAAAATTGAAAGTAGTGTATTGATGACACTGGGATGAGGAAAAGGGAATGACTTGTCCATGAGGACTGATGATCTGCATAAAAGTCAAAGCTCTGGACCTTGAAACTCTGCATTACTATTAAGGAAAAACTCGTGACACTTTCAGGACCGTTGTCTACTTTCTTGTCTGAAAGGTAACTGGGTTTTCACAATGCGGGGATTATGCTTGAATTATTCCTTTGATTGGCCTCCTGAAAATTTCCTGACAGAACAGAATCAAGCTATAGCTAAAATGTGGCTAGGCACCTCTTTAAGCCATTCCTGAAATTACCATTAAGATTCAACTGCAGTACATGATCTTTTAAAAGAGTGACAAAGACTATATTTCTCAGTTACAGCACTAGGGCTTATCGCATTGAGAAACAATTTAAACCACTCAAAGTCTCTCCCCATCATATCTGGGTAAAAGAATTATTTTCACATCAGCTGCTTTATATTGGCCACATGTACAGAACCAACATATTAAAGACGAAGTTTAATTCACCTTCCCTCAGGGGGAGCATAGAAACTATATATTGAAAGATTGAATTCAAAAGTACTCACTAATCAAAACGAGTTTGACTTGATCTTTTATGCATAGCATTATGATATATTTTCAGCAAAGACATATTACTGCTTCTGTCATACCCAGGGATACAAAACTCAGAAATTACTCATTCAATGATGGCATTCTTCAGTTCTTTCTGCAAGCTAGCATATGTATATTTTCATGGGCAGACTGCAAGGTAAGGATCCTACATTCTGTCATTTTCAGTATCAAATGCACCCAATACTAAACATACCAAAGTTTGTCACATATTATTAAATTATTAGTAAGGCTTTTATTACTTTTCTATTGCTACCATAATATATTAGAACAAATTTAGCAGCTTAAAACAATTCCCTGTGTCAAAATTCCAAGGACAGTGTTGCTTAGTTGGATCCTCTGTTTGGAATCTCACAAGGCCTAAATCATGGTACTAGTGGGACTGGGTTCCTCTTGGCATCTCTGGGGAAGATTCAGCTTTTGTGCTTATTCAAGCTGTTGACAGAATACAGTTCTTTGTGATTTTAGGACTGAAAGATCTTGCATCATCAAACTGAGAAACAACACCTTTGCATGATTTGAATCTTCAACACCCCCTTTTGCCTCCAACTAGAGAAATGTCTCAGCTTTTAAGGATTCATGTGATTAGATTAGATCCACCTTAATAATACAAAATGAAATTACTACTTTGAGGTCAGTTGATTAGCAAACCTAATTATATCTGCAAAGTCCCTTTGGCTATGTTTTCATGGGCATCACACCAGGAGTTGAAAGTCTTGGAGCCAAAATTTTGTCAACCACAAATCTTAACTAGAAATGAATATAATAATTATATTAAGTACAAAGCTCTCCTTTTGGTTATTTTTAAAATTCTTTTTCTCCAGTATCCAGGTGATACCAACAGTACAGTTATCTAAATCCTAAATTTACTGTGATTGCTTCTTAGCTTGTTTCTTTACTATATTAAATCTCCAGCATGACATCTCTGATTCCAGAAAAAATGCAAAAGAAAATATTGGATTTGATAATAAAATATTAGCCCTACATATACTTGTAAGAGTATCAGAGCAGCCTCTGTTGAAACATTAGGTTTTACAAGTCATGATTTCTACTTACTTATGAATTAATGCAATAGTTTCAGTGTAAATAAGTTTCAAAAGTCTTTCATTTATTTAGTTAGAAAATAACTATAGTGAGAAGGCTGAGATTTTCTTTTCATCCAAGTATATTTAAACATATGCATGTAATTTATAAGGAATAAGTGTACTTTGCTCAAGTCAAAGTGAGATGATCAGAACATGATTGTAAGAAAGAATGGTAAATAATGATTATCTTAAGTTATAATAATATCATCATTAAATTTTAACGCAATGAAAATCTTAAATATACTTTGATATATTCCATAACAAAGCCTGATATGAATAAAACCTATATATTTTTACCTCTAAAAGCAGATTTCTTGAATTTACTTGTATATTTATTATTGAAGGCATAAGCACTGGTCTATATTATTTAAAGATGACATTAGTGAAAGTTTGTTGCTTCAGTTTTTAAAATATAGACATTAATCAGATTATTCAACATATACAAATTATATGCCCAGCTCTTTTTAAGGCTGATGAGCTAAAAAATACTACTAAACTACTAAAAAATAATTTCAACAGATTTTGCTATACTAATTCAAATAAGACTTTTAGATTCGGAGAATGGCAGACGTGAAGTTTAAGGACTAAAGCCTAAATTTGTCTCATTCAAAAACTTAATTCTACTCCAGTTTGGGGGTTTAGAAATTCAGATTTATTTGATCAGTAAGAAGTAACAAGAAGGTAAATTTAAAAAGTAAATTTCAGCCCAGTAAGTATCTTTGAAGTTTCTCTTTAGAATGTTATACTTCTCCAGAAGTCATTCCATTTTAAGTTAGCCATTCTTGCCTCACTATTCACTCCCATCTTTATCCTTCCCTCTAAAACTAACTTTTAAACATCACAAATACACACTAACTCTGTAAGTTCCTAGTAACCATCCAGTTCTGGCAACGAGTTTTTGGTCTCAGCTGTCATTGGGTAATGACAGTTCCTCCCCTTGCTTCACTTATTTCTGCATCTAAATTTCCAAGTTTACACTAGCCTGGTTCACTTGACAAACAAACCACAGTCCTGTCCTTAACCTTTTCTGAGCCGCTCCAGATGGATGGACATGAGAGACAGAGAAAATAACGCCACAAGCTTTACCATGACAAAGAAAAAGAATTTAAAAACCAACCAAAAAAACCATAAAAGCAGATTAAAATTCAATCATTTGTTCATTTATGTTTGCTTTTCATTTGCTCAATCTAAAGCATTTCTTACAGGGTGTTCTTTCAGTAGAAGCCTGAGTCATTTCAGAACTAATATATATGCTCAGAGATTATTATATACTGACTGTTGAAATATCCTGACTTGTGTTACTTCTTTGTTCCAATCTTTCATGGTCCTTCCCATCACTTCAAGACTATATTTAAGTTCCTTAACCTACTGCAGAAAGCCCTGTATGACCTTGCATCTGCCCACCCCTTTCGTTCCAATTCCATATGCCTCACTTCAAACAAGATGAAGAACTTTCAGTTCTTCCCAACACCGTGCCATTTTCTCTTCACTTGCAAGACTTTGCATGTGCTGTTTACCTCTTGCAGAAATATCTTTCCTGGAGCTTAAACATTGTTCTAAAAGGATTAAATGACATCCCAACTTTGAACAAAATCAATTCATAGCTTGTGTTCTATCAATCCAGATTCATTTTCAGGGATGATATTAAAAATACTGAGGAGTATCACTGCAGTAAGAATATGTTGTATACATGTTGTGTCAAGAGATCCTTGTTAGCATTTTCACTCTTTTTGCTTGTTGTTTTAACCTGGCCTGTTAAACTGACCTCCCAACTGTTTTCCTTTCCTTCAATGGCTTGCCTCTTTCCTTCTACACAGTATCTCCTGTATCCTATATACAAGCATCAAAATGGTTGTTACTGCTTAAAGTCCCTCTGTTGGCCCCCAGTAAAATACAAATCCCTCAGTGTGGCTACCTGCTGTTCATGATCTTGTTCCTATGTCAATCTCCAGTGTCATCTTCTACCATACCCTGTGTGCACACTGAACTTCAGCGATACTGAACCCAACCTGCTCTCCCATGATTCTGTATCTTTTCACATTCTTTCCCTTCTTTCTAGAATTCTCCCACATGGCACTAGAGTTTAGCAATAAATACTTACATTCTTTTGCTCCCAGACAGTTTCAGGGTCTCTCTGCATCCGCTCATACTGCTTTCCTTTATTAATAGCACTTACCACTTTTGGAAACTGTACTGTTTTTCTCCTCCTCTAGATGGGAACTACCCAAGTATGGGGATGTTATGGTCTTTATATCACTACCTCTAGGAATTAATAGAGATTCTGGGATATAGTAAGTATTCAATAAAGGTTTGCTAAGAAACTATGATTTAGGACTGAGGATCCCAGGATCCCAGCATCAATATCAACTCAATTTAATTTGGACCTAATGCTTGACTAATTATCTAAGTAGATATCCAAGACATGCAGGACTATAGAATGAAGTTTAAAAGGCCCCAGGGATCTCAGTACAGGGGTCATGTTATCTCATTACCTGCATTTCTGATTAGGATGTATGCAATGTTCATTCCATCTCTACACTATTGCATTACTTCTCTGAGTTTTTTGTCACAGAATAGATGGGTTAGATTAAAAGATCTCTTGGGTTTCTCTCACCTATAATACCCCCATTCACTACTCCAGAAAATGGAGTAGGAAAAAAATCACTTCAAAAACATCGCTTCAAAACTGCAAAAATGCAACTGACATGTGCAAATGAGAAGCACATGTTTGGGACACTGGTAGAAACATTGTAACCATCCATCCATTTTTGAGGTAGCTTTGACAGACTTGTTCAAACACATGTCATCTTTATTGTTTAGTATTCACTGCCCATCATTTGAAGAAATCAGGAATCTTGTGACTCTAGAGTGCAAAGCCATTTCTTTCATTCAAAGCTGTATTGAGATAAAAATGAAAATAATGCAATAAAATTAGGAATTTTTTAAAAAGGGGTGCATTATTAATTACCCTTTGCATAAATTAAATCTGGAGAATTATATTTTTCTTTGATGAAAGTACATTTGGTATATTGTTGAATACCTCATACCCTAATATTTGTCTTTTTTTTTCTCTTTGCAACTAAAGGAAGAAAAATTATTAATTTAGACCCATAGGAATTTAGAGGGGCTAAGAACATTAGAGATCACCTATCACCTTTGAACTGCTAGTCAAAGAAAAGTTGCCATGTACAGAGTCCCTTATAGTTATCGGGTTGGTTAACTCAGAGATTAAGGAGCTCATAATCATTTGAAGGACCAACTCATTTTTAAAAACAAGTCCAACTATCATAAAGGTTCTCTTTACATGACACAATCTACCTCCCTGTATCTCTAGCTTATTGTCCAAGGGTTTTCCATTCTTTCTCCTAGGTCAACCCATGGAATTAGACACCATGTATTCAATCTGCCTTTTCAAAGGGCAGTCTTTCAAATATTAGGAAACAGTAATCTGTTACCTCCTTTGTCTTTATGTTTCTCCTTTGTTTCGTAAAAAATCATTTGGAATACATACTTGTCTTGTACGGTCCACTCCTTTTCTTGGCTAACAGCTTGGGTAGAGTAGCATAACCCAGGAAAACTTATTAAATGATACATTAGCCATTATAATCCATACTCTAAGGGAAGTTCTTCAGGAATTTGGCATCTTTGCATGAAGCCATGAATTTGAGAATCAGTCCAAACTGATTAGCAAACAGTTAACCATAACTAACTATTTGTAAAACTGGGCAGAGACATATCAAATCAACTGAAATTAATTACTTTCAACCTTTTCATATTTAACCACTTGAAAAATAGATAACTTGAATATTAAAGAGAGTATAGATTTTTCCGGGATATGCTTATCCAAATAGATCCTCAATAGAAGGCATCAAAGACAGATACCAGGAACTGATGTGGAGAACCAACAGAGTTGAATTTGGGGAGAATTTGGGCAATATCCACGATACATGGACTCTGGAACCCTCAGTGTCTAGCATAGTATCGAGGTATTTTGGGTGCCCAATAAGAACTTATTTAATAAAGGAAAAAAGTACTAGTTAAGAGTATTTTTGCTAAGTTTGTTTTGTTTTAATGACAAAAAAAAGTCTAATAACTTTGTGCTAGTTGGTCTAAGTAGGCTGAGGATACTGTTATTTCTAATGTAGCAGATGTCCTGAATTCCAAACTGAAATTCAAATTTGACTGTCTATGGTTGAATTTTTAGTTTCTTCTTTTCTTTTATTCATTTAATTTTAATGAGTTGGTGCATATGGATTCTTTTTAGCAGAAAGAGAAGGGATGGGGGGGGATATATAATGATCCCTGAGAAAAGAAGGAAGGGAGCAGTAGTGAAATCACAGTTCAGTGTCATAGCTTTGGAATCAGACAGAGCTGGATTTAAGTCTCAGTTCATGGACTGGACCTTACCTAACCTCTCTACATCTCAGGATCTTTATCAGTGAAATGAGCATAAGCTGACCACCACACAGCACTGCATGAAGAATTAGATGTAATGAAACCTGATTCATCTTAGATGCTTAGAATAGAACCTGGCATGCACTAAGCACTACTCCATAGGTGGGTTGTTATTGCTGTTATGGTTATTACATTGCTAATTATTAATGAAGATGCCATGGTGTCTCACAACATCCCTCTTCTACATGGCCTCATTGACCTTATAGGGCATTTTAAAGCCTAAAGGGAGAAATACAGAGCTAGAAACTGAAAAAAAATAACTATTTTCCCAAAATACTCTGTGTAATTAGGGAATACAAGCAAACAACTCTAAGGCTAGGGGACAGTATGCAGGGCAAGTTTAGAGAGAAAGCAAAGTGTCCATTTCTTCATGGAAACCAGCATGGTTCTGAAGCCTTAAAGGCATGAGATGTGGCAACTCTCTTGGCAGGGGCATTGGCATTGCCTTCAGTGATAGAAATTGACAAGAGAGAGAATGTTACAGAAGTTTGGTGAGGACTCTAAGCAGAAGAATTGGCGTGGGGCAGTCATCCAGAGCACACCAGATGTCAGCCTGAGAACTCCTAGAAAAAGTGGATTGGTGTACAGTTAAGGGTGCTTGTGGGTGGATGGAAGGGGGGTGCTGGTGGTGTGTGGTCAAGAAATGGGTCTCAGCTTCATACCTTTGGGGAATCGAATATTAATGCAATCTTGCTTGTTTATATACCCCTGCCAACAAAGTTAACAGACATTCTGGTCACATAAAAAACGTAGGTGTGCCAACCAGAAGGGACAGTCCACACCAGAAAACAGAAATGGAAAGCTGGAGACCCCAATCCAATCCTGGTCAAGGACAGCTGCGATGATTAGTTTCTGGTGTTCTGGTATCACCTTGATCAGGTGATGGTGCTCAGTTGTCTGGTCAGGCAAGCACTGGCCTAACCGTTACTGCAAGGATAGCTCGTGGCTGGTTAATAAACCAGAAGGTTGGTTTATTAAATCATCAGTCAGTTGATTGTAGCTGTGGCTGATTAGATCTACAATCAACTAAAGGAGTGCCTCCTGTAAATGAGATAATCTAATTAGTTGGGTTTGATCTGATACCTTGAGGACTTTTAAGGGAGAAGAGAGAATTTTCACTGCTTCTTTGGCCAGGGAGCCTCTCCTATGGAGTTCCTCCGGACCCTTCATCAGAGGTGCCAGCTTCTCAGACTGCCTTACAGATTTTGGATTCATGCGTCCTTACAGTGGCATGGGACACTTTCATAAATCTCATATTTACAGATAGTACCTGTTGGTTCTGTTTCTCTAGAGAACCCTAATACCTTATACCTTGAGTTATCAGACTCAAAGTTTTACCCAGCAATTGTCCCCTCTCTCACTACTAGCACCATAAGTTCACATGCTTGGGAGTTAATTTTGAGTGCTAGAAAGCATGCTGTTTTCAGAACTGTCCCTCTTTCATGAAGTTATTGATTCAAGATAGTCTTGCACTGAGCTTACTTGTCCTGCTTGGTTCTCATTTCTATATGGCCAATTCTCTCCCAGGAAGCAACTCAATAACCCCTGCAAAGAGGCTCCAGAATTTACTGATTATTTCTGAAAAGCAAGGACAGACACAATTGAGGATCAAACTAAAAATATGTGCTTTGAAAATATTGGCTTTTCACTATTAGCTCCATTCAGAATCTGTTAAACTTTTTTTTCTTAAAAAAAGAAAAATAGCTATATGACAGACTCACTTATTTACATTAAAAACTCCCCACCAGTAATTCTTCCAAAACTTTTGATAAACTTTATACTTTATTCCATTTTAACAATGGTTTAAAAAATACATTTAGTCTTTGAGTAAACTACTTAAAACTCACAAACCAATTATTGAGGTATATTTGCAGAGGCCATGATGTGCCAGGCAAAGAAACAATCTTTGCCTGCTGTTTTTTCCATAATTGCTGTTTGGCTTTTCTTTTCTAAGGTCAAGTTGCACAGGAAACATTAGAGGCCTCTCACCATTATTTATCTACAGTGATTAGTCAGATAGCTCCAGCTCCAGCATGTTCCAAGTTGAAAGTCTTTGTTCTAAACATAAATGGCATAGTTGAAGGGGGTGGGTAGAGAAAAATAAAGGGCAAGAGGATGACTTAGAACTGATACAGTTTGATATAATTTCTTATATAAACCACAGTGGAGGGATCAAAGTCTGTAGGTTGACATTAAAATATGAATAAACGTTTTGCATAGATAACAAGATGGACTACACTGAAGGGTTTCTTCTCACGCAAAAAGTGTGATCTAGTTTATAAAACAAAACTGCACTCTTCTTTAGAGGATTAAAGCCATCGCTATGCAGAAGATGAACTGTCAGACACTACAGAGAGAAAACGGAATGAGACTCCAGATGTCAGCTTGTGAAATACTGCCTGGCAAACGCCATCTTTCAGGGCCCTCAAAACAATGACGGCTGCCATCTCCTTTGGGGGGATCTAGGCATTCCTAATTAAGTCATTCATGGATTGTATTAATTTCTGGTTGTTGCCTAGCAAATTACCACAAACTGCATGGCTTAAAACAACAGAAGTTTATTTTCCCCCAGTTCTGGAGACCAGAAGTCTGAAATGAAAACCTCAGCAGAGCCACACTCCTTCTTAAGGGTCTAGGGGTGACTCCTTGGCTTCTTCCAGCTACTGGTGGTTGCCGGCAGTTCGTGGCTCTCTTTGGCTTGTAGCTGCAAAACTCCTGTCCCTGTCTCCATATTCACCTGGTCCTCTCCCATGTGTGTGCCCCTGTGTCCAATGTCCCTCTTCTTACAAGGATAGCAGTCACATTGAAGTTAGGATCCATCCTAATCCGGTATGACCTCTTCTTAACTTGATCACATTTGTAAAGGCCTTATTTCCAAACAAAGTCAAATTCATTGGTTCCAAGTGGACATCCATTTTAGAGATGAGCTCTATAACCCAGTACAGGAGTCTTAAGGAAGGTCTTCAGCCACACCCTTGATTTGATCTAAGTTGTATCATTGCACTCCACCACAAAGGCATTTGAGAGCTTTGGTTTGTATTCAGACGGTTATTGGAAGCTAAAGTAAGTTTTGATCATTAGATCCTTTAAAAGGGATAGCTTCTCTCCTGGTTAAGAATGATATTTCTTGGCAGGGCAAGATTTGGGATAGGAGTCAATGTTAGTAGTAAGGAATGAAGTTAGGAAGACATTTACAATAACCCAGATAAGAATAAATGGTGACTGGAAGAATGGTAGTAGATGCTTATGTGGTGAGAAATTGATCTCAAATATATTTTACATTTAAACCCACCAGGAATTGCTGATGCATTGTGTGTAGGAGGAAAAAAAAAAAAGATAGGAGTTAAGGATGACTTCAGAGATTGTTACCTGAGCAACCAGAACAATGAATTTCCCTATTACTGAAGTGTGAAATTTCTAGAAGTGCTGTTTCTATGTAGTGGTCATGATGACAGTGTAGTGATTGGTGAAAATTGGCAGTTAGATATTGGACATATTAAGCTTGAGACGCTTCTCAAAGATCCAAATAGAGATATTTAGTGGGCAGTTGGATCTATTGAGTCTGCATTTCAGGGAAGAAGTCATGATTCTTCCTTTGAGTCAGCATGATTTTTATTAGGGTGATCACAAAATTCATTGCTTAAGCCATGACAGTATGTGAGTGGTAAAGGACACAATTAATAATTAAGTTGGGAAATAATTTGTGGAATGGGAGTATCCCAACTACTCAGATGGATCGTTACTTTACCTCAACATCCATCCTCTTGTGAAAACTTCTCTATATTCACTCACCTAAAGCCATTCCTCCAGGCTCACCCTGGCCTTAAATGTGTGCCCAGACAGAAATAAAGAAAAAGTGCTTTTTAACTCCACAGACCCCTTTGAGAAACTCTTGAAAGACAGTGAATCATTCCTAGAGAAGGAGCTTAACACCTAGATTTGTGTATATCTACCTATAATGTCAAGGGATTTAGACTCCCAAAGCTAATGCATCAGCCCTAGTTCCAAATATAGATTCTAGTTTTAAAAAATCATATCCAAAGAATAGTTAACTTGTCTTATACTCTCTCAATTTTCTTTTCTCTCTTTTATAATAATGCTGCCATTAACTGCACTGCACAGATTTCAAATATAAACTTCCCAAATAGCATCTTAATTGTTGACATTTGTAATCAGAAAGAGAGTTGTTCTATGGCCATGAAAATTAACATAATGTTATTTTCACCCAGATTGGAGGAGAATGTGTTCTAGGATGTAACATTTCTATGAAGAGAAATAAAGCCTACTTTAAAAATATCTGACCAATTTGCCAGGGAAAAATGTATATTTATATCAGGAACTTCTGAGAGAACAATTATGGAGATGATTTGACCTATTTGCTACTTCAAGATCCAGCCCAGGTATCATTTTCTGTGTCTTAAGGGTCAATTCATTGGTGTATGTCTAAAAATCTGGACTTCGTAATTTTTTTGTTAACTTATCTTTCCCCACAACAAAACTTAGGTACATTGAAGACACAAACTTTCCCTTGTACCATGTTACTTCAAAAACTGTGTGTCTGGTATCTAGTAGAAACTCAACAAGCCTATATTAATTGAAGTAACAGGCAGAGTTAAATAGGGGTCAAAGTTGATCCCAAGGTTTTAAGTCTGGGAGATTGCAAGAACTATTGTAAAATGAATAGAAATGCAAATGACAGAAGGCATGAAGCACAGCTGTTTTATTCCATGTGGGATTCAGTTTATATTATATAGACAGGGAGAGGAGAAACGAATATGCTTACCTATTAGTATCCATAATGCTATTCTTTATTTCCTTCCTGTGGAATGTGCTTGTTTCCCCTTAGTGCCTCATGAATTAACCATAACTGCCACCAATGTAATTAAAATATTGATTGCCAGGAGGAAGTGTTGATTTAGCATTAATTCAATCAACAAAACTTATTGAGTCCTATTATATGAGATTCCTTCAATAGGCTCTAGGACCATATATAATGGCAAGTAATTATCCTGGCTGCACCAACTTGGGGGTAGAATTGAATTATAAAATAGTGCAAAACATCATCTTATGGCTCCAAACCCACCAGATACACTGCAAATTCTCCTCTACGACTCTCTTTCATTCCCGCAATAAGGATCTCACATAGGAATATGTGGCTTCCACGTCGGTGTGATTGAGCCATGCCTGACTCTCAGGGGGTTGCCCAGCAGCCCTGCCATTTCCCAGAGAATACAAACACTTAAATCTGCACTCAGCGAATCAATGCTGTACCTATTCCAATTCCTGGAGTCCCCTTGGCCCTGCTAGTAGCAAAACTATTTTTCCCCTGAACCCCCTAATATCTGTCCCTTGATACCATATGTTTCCCCAAACACAACTCTTAACGAGGTGAATTTATTCCTCACTTGTGCAATGGTGAACTTAGTTTATAGTAGTCCACACAGCTAACATTTATTGAGAATATATTATGTGCCAGGCACTCTAATAATCTCTGCAATAACCCAATGAGCATAACCGTGTTATTAACTCTAGTTTATACTAAAGGAATTTAAGTCACTTTCCAATATCAAACAGACCAACACAGGGGCCTACATTTTTAAACATTAAGCTCTACAGCCAGGGATTTGCTGTCAGCCACAGGTGCTTAGTCAGTTTTCCTCATCATCAAGGATCTTGGTGCTTCTGCTAATAGTATCCAAGTAGGGTAACCACTCCTGCCATCTAAAAATATCCAGAAATAGCCTAATAAGTGGAGTATGTGACATAAGATCACATGAAGGGAACCAACCTTGTAGTATAGGACCAAACAAGACGCAGACACAGGGCCTGATGCCTTCAGGGTATTAAGTGGCATAATCATGTTCAAAGCACTATTCAAGAGTAAATGCACTGAGCTCTAAAGGTTCAGAGGAATGGGTACCCAATTCATGTGAGGCTCACGGGTGGGTTGTTGCAGGTGTAGAGAAGATGTGGGTGGTGGACTACCTGAAGATAAGGCTGAAAGCTGAGGTTGAGACAGATTTTCCGTTGTCCATAATACCATGCTAATATTTGAGGCTCTTCATCTTGCAATGAAAATGTGGTAAAAGACTTCATGTAGTTAAATCAGATTTGTGTTTGTAAAATGATTGAGAACTCCTCTGAGGACTTGGTGGATGATAGAGAAAAGAAGGGTGCCCGGTACCACGGCTCCTGTAATTGTAGAAGGAGGAGATGGTGAGGGCTAGATCAAATGCACTGACGTAGAAAGTGACAGAAGAAAGTGGATAATAAGGTGGACATCTCTGAAGTAGATCTATAGAATTTGGTGGCCAATAGCATGTTAAGGATGAAGGAGAAGAAACTGTCAAAGATGCCTGAAATTCCCTATAGTGATCTTCACAATGACTTCCTACAATGGATTCCTCATGATGACTGTGGCTCCTACAAAATCTGGCCTCCAGCACCTCCCTGACTTCACCTCATGTTACTCTCGCCTGTTTTCACTCCAGCTGCACTGAGCTCCTTACTCTTCCTTGAATGTATCAGGCAAGCTCCCATTTGAGGGCATTTGAAGTTACCATTCCCTTTCCCTGAAGTATTTTTATCCCAAGGTATCTTTTGGCTCGTGTCTTCACTTCCTTCAGGTCTTACTTTCTGAGTAAGCCCATCAGTGATAACATACTCAAAACTGATCACACACACTCACAGCCCTAGGCAACTCAGTGCTGACTGTCCACTTGCCCGCATTTTTCTCCTTAGCTCTTAATACCGCTTGCCATACCATAGGCTTTCCTTATTTATTTTTCTATTTCTCTTTTCTCCCATTCTAATGCAAGCGTGTTAAGTCAGGATTTTTTTCTGTTTGGTTCACTGCTATAAACCTGGTGTCTATAAGAGTGTCTGTAAATGCTAATTTATTTTACTAATTGACTTCTAAATCAGCTAAATTGGTGGATGGTGGTCCCATTAAATAGATGCTACTTTCTAAAAGTTTAGGTGATCTCTGGTTCCCTTATTATAACTTCAGAAGTTCAATATCACCTCCATAATTTAAAGTATACATCCAATTTCTCGCTCACACACATGTGCGCGCGTGCACACACACACACACACACTCACACACAAAGTGTTCCTATTTCCTGAAGTCATTCTTGGGACTGAATCTGGCTTTTGGACTATACCATCAAAGCAACTACCACTGCCTATAGGATATCTTGATGTTGTGTAAATAACCCACCTTAATGCCAAATCTGTAACAGATACTTTATTCTGCCAATTTTTTAAGCAAGCTATAGAAGCATAATTGGACTTATAAAGGGCCATTGTTATGTCTATATGCTGGCAAAGCTTCTCACAGAGTTAGGGATGGAATCATAACAGGCACGTGGATAAAAACTGGATTGGCTTCAGGTAACCTCAAGGCCTGCTTTAAATCCTCATACTCAATCTCTTTCAATTCCTTTACAAATATCATCTGGGAGCACTTTGGATCATAGGCATTTGAATAGTTTTCTGCCACAAAAAGAGAAGAGATATCTACCAAACCTAGAAATAGGAATATCTGCATCTGTCTTTTGCAATCTTCCACTGATATGATCTGAGATCTTTGTGTAGGAGAAAGATCATTCAAGGACTTTGAGTCCCCTGTCTTCTATGAAACCAGGCTGATTTGCTGAAAATAAATTTGCCAAACCAGATTACTGAAATTTAGTTCATCACATAGCAAATCTGCCAAAAGCCAATCACTCTGATGAAGAATTTACTAAAGGACCAATTTAACAAATTCATGAAATCTGTTGAGTATGAATTCCAAAAATTAATAGAGTGATTTAAAAGCTTTAATATTAAGGAATGTTTTACGAGCTTAATAAGAATACACAATTTGAATTACAACTGCTCAAATATAATTTTTTGATATTAGAAAATGTCAATATTAAAATTCAAATATATGCTTATATATATATATAAATGGATAAATATATATACCCTTCAAAATGTGAATTCTAATATCTAATATCCATAACCAAAGTTTCATTACTTCATATTAATGTGACTTAAAAATATACATATTCATTTTCGTTTTGTGATCTTTAACAGTTTAAGGATTCATTTGCCAAGTCCAGGTAGCTTTTCAAGTCTAATTTGTTATATCTAGAAATCAGTTGCCATAATCTATTATGTGATATGTTGGTCTTGTCAGTTCCTGGCTTATTTCTATTCATAGCAGCCATTACAGTAATCCCTTCAGGGTAACTCTGCCTTGCCTCTCCCCTTGAGCACTTTTACCCTTTGATATCCTATCTTCATCCTAATGGCTAATAAATTTATGTTTCCAATTGCTTCTTATCAGAAACCAAAATTTCAACGTTTTACAAATGATGTGAGTGTTTCAGCTACTTAAGATGTCTTTTAAATGTTTTTGGCTATTATTATCTACTTCGCAGATTTAAAGCATATCATCTCTATAATTCATTTTTAGCAATCAGCTGTAATTTTAATTAGGGTAAATTTAAATTTAAAATTCTTACTATAAAATAAATATAAAGTGTATTGTTTTAGAAGAACTGGAAATTATACATTCTCGTTTACACTGCTAATGAGCCCATAGAACCTGTTGGAATCCAGTTTTGGTAATTAGTATATTTGATAAATCTGACAAATTAATCCATTGGAAAATTGATCACTTAGAAAACGGCTTGCAGCAATTAATTTTCTCTGAGTTGAATACTCAGCAAATTGGTTAATCTTTTTTTTTTTTTTTTTTTTACATGGGCAGGTACCGGGAATCGAACCCGGGTCCTCTGGCATGGCAGGCAAGCATTCTTGCCTGCTGAGCCACCGTGGCCTGCCCAAATTGGTTAATCTTTATACTTCATTTCTGTGATCAGTAGCAAGTCATATCATAACATGACTATACACCCTTGACCAGGGACAATGTGTTCAGGAGTGGACACCTGATTCCAGCAGGACAGATCAGTGTTTCTCTCAGAATTTTAATTATAGGGACCAGAAAAGGGAACCAGTCTCCCTTTGGGCCCTAGGATGCCTTCACTGCTGACGGACACCAGGTGCATTGAAGAAGACAGGTGGGCTCAAAAGGTGAAACAAACCAGTTTGAAGAAAAGCAATTAATCAGATAGGCACATAAGAACCTAAGACAAGACAAAACAGTCCCAAATATGACGGAGTGTTGGTCCCAACTCTTTCTGAGGATTACCTGTATTTGCATTCCTGAAATCTCTTGGGTCAGGGAGATGCCCCAGTGTGCTTATGATAAATCCTCCTTTTGGTTAAGCTTATTCAGTTTTAGTTTCTGTCACTTTCAAACCAGACATGTAATGTACAGACCTTGGCTATATCACAAAATAATACTAATAGTCATAGAACGTGATGATGACGATGATGATGATGATATGACAAAAAAATTTAAATACCTTAGAGTTATTTTGTATTCTTGGATATTCTAAATGACTTTATTATTTTTCAGCAACTACTGCCTAACAAGCAATGAGCTAGGTGTTACAAATACATATGTGAGTAAACATACATTGGGCAAGTAAACATACATTGTTCATATTATAACAAAAATATGCAGAATTCCTGTCCATATTGAACTCTAAATTGATCCTCCTTACTCCTTTGCAGAAACATTTTTATTAAATAAATCAATCTTTTATGTATTTATATTGCTAATCATTGGTCTACAGAAACTGATGTCCCAGTTTTCTAAATGCACCAATATCTGCTGTTAAATAATAGTCTTGAGTTCCACAATGTGATTAATCACTTAAGAGTTTCATATATTGATAGTAATCAGATTACACATTCTGGTTAAGATAAGGCGTATTCTTCCTAATAGAACTAGATGATTACTAATAATTCATAGCATTGTGAGCAGTGGGTTTATCTTCACAGTATTTTCTTCATGAAGTTATTGAATGTCAGTCACACTCTATGAATTCCAATTATACGTTCATCTATATTATCTATATTTCTAGGATAAATCAAAAGGCAGAATTCCTTCTGATGCCTGGAACACTCAGTCTTCCTTTTAAGATTTCCACTGATTGGATGAGACCCACGCACAATATGGGGGGTGATAATCCCCTTTACTTAAGGTCAAATAATTGTAGATGTCAATCCATCCATGAAATACCTTCACAGTAACACCTAGGCCAGTATTTGGAGGAATAACTTGATACCATAACCTAGCCAACTGGCACATAAAATTAACATCACAAATATGCAGCATCAACATTTCAGACTTCTCATTTACTCAGCTCACCCCTAAACTCTACTTTCTCACTACTCTGAGGTTACAATTACCATTTGTAATTGTATATCAAGAATTTTTCACTACTCTCTTATTGATTGTATGGCACCTGTCTGCCTCCAGCTCTTCCTATTAAAACTCTACCTCTTCACCTTCCCAGCCACTTTCCCCAGAAAGATACTTTCCCCCAGTCAAAAAATGTTCTCTTGTCCCAGATACAAAGTGTACCTATCATATTCTGCCTTGGATTAAAGCTGTATCAATATGTATTTTTGACCCTCATTACATTTTAGGAATAGTAAGACAGAGGGATACACAAAAAATAAATCTTAATTTGAGAGCCCAACCAGAGTTTGAATTGGGATTTTTGCCATTTAACAATCATGTGACCTCAGCCAAGTTAAATAAGTATCCTGAATTTAGTATGAGAACAACTGTCTTGGTTTTTCTGAGCTGCCATGACAAATACCACAAACTGGTTTTGGCTTAACAATAGGCATTTATTGGCTCATGGTTTAGAGACCAGGAGGTTTGAGGTTGGTAATGTTCGACCAGGCTAGCTATCCTTGGGTTCCTTGGCTTTAACATCACATGGGCCTCCTCTCTCTTCCAGGTTCTGCTGATTCTGGCTCCTGGCTCTTCCTCATAACTTTCTGAGTCTGGATTTTGGTTGGACTTTTTCTATAGAAGGCCTCTATTAATCTGGATTAAGATCCAACCTCATTCAGATGGGACACACCTTAACTTAAAATAACATCTTCAAGAGATACTATTTACAAGACATTCACACTCACAGGAATGTAGTTAAGAGTATGTCTATATCGGGTTACATAATTCAATCTACCACAGCAATAATACTGAAGAATTTATTCTAAAGATTTGAGATTATCTTTATCCATCTCTTTTTAAACTTCAGGTTCATATACAATGCTTTACTTAACACCTTAGATAAGCATGCCCAAAGGAGGCTGTGATTTTTATGCCCCAAACCATGTATCACTCAACCACATTTTACGCGTTTTAGGAATTACACAGATAATCCCACAGTTGTTCAGACAAAATGACACAGAAACTTTTATAAGATGCTTCTCTTTTTCTGTCCCCAACTGCTCCTTTGATTTTTCCTGCAAGTACAGTCTCTCTAGCTCCAAAATATAATTTCATCTCTGCTTCTGTCTGAACCAGCCTCTCTCACTAGGCAAAGGCAATAGTGTACCAACTTTCCATTTTTACTCTCAACAGTCTCTTTCCACCCAGTTCAACAATTATATTCACCTTTAAATATGTCAATCCTATCACATTATCCTCTTTCTTAAAATTGTGTCATAATTTCCAGCGACCCTTTGAATATAATCCAGCCTCTTACAATGTCCTACAGTGCCCTACAGAACCGATGCTTTATCCTTCTCTGAGCCAACCTACTACAATTCTCCCATTTGGCCATATTTGCATTTATCAAACACTCCAAGATTGTTCCTATCTCAGAGCCTTTTAATTCCTGTTTCTTTCGTCTAGAAAACTTTCCTCGGGCTCACTTGTAGAATCCTTCTTTTAAGATAGGTCTCTGCTAATATCACTAATTCAGAAAAGTATTCCCTGATCATTTTATTCAAATAATTTCAGCAAATATTGTTTTTACTACATTCCAGTTATAGGCCAACCAGATATAACTAAGTGTCATCAATAATAAACAAGACCCTGCTTTCATGGAGGTTACAGTGGTAGAGATTGATCAAATATCTTAGTAGGGAATATGAAATTACAAACCAACACAGCCTCTTTTAAGGAAAGGGACTCTTTTCTATGAGCATCATATCAAAATCCAACAACCATGCAGTAACACTGACAGTTGGGGCAGGAGCACTTCTAACTTAATACCTTGTCAGGAGTTTTATTGTATCAGGCATGATAATAATTTAAGTGATAAATATATTGATCATGGTGGGTCTTATGCAATAAACTCATAGCAAAAATCACACTCATTGCCAAAATTAAATACTCCTTTATGCTATTTTTAACATTTGAAATATTTTCCCTCTCCTGTCACAGTATTCCAAATTCCTTGGTATACTTCTAAATTTTTTCCCCAAGTTTTATAACTGCAGTTATACCTCTCTGTGCCAATTTATCATTTATTGTACAACTTATTATGTAAAGTTTTCATTTATTTTCCCTTTAATGGTATAACATACCACCAGCAATCACTAGGAAAGCACTTAAATTTATTTTATATACTTGTGGATAATAAATCTTAAGGTCAACAAGCATATTTAATAAATAAATAAAGTAAAATAAAAATTGAGCATTAACTTTGGACTGATCATCCTACAGTGCCATTAAAATATTAGAATTAGAGGTATAAGCTGTGTATTTTTCTCATTCCCCTTTTAAGAAACAGCTAATTTTTGATTTTCAAATTAGTTTGCTATATTTATATGAATTATATTCCTGAAAATCCAGTGAAACATCTTAATGTTTCCAGCTATCTGAATTTTGACATCAGCTAACTATAACTCATTTGTGAAAATGTTTGAGGTAGGATTTCTTCTCTATTTATTATCATGTGTCAAATGTGTGCCCATCAGATGGGACACTGGATAAAAGTGTTCTAAATGTGCTTTACTTGAAAAAGTGGCTACAGTTAAATGAAAAGAAGAAAAGGAAAGACCATTTTGCTTGTTTGTTTTTTACGGAGCAAAATCTTGCAGGGACCATCCCCAAACATGTTTTCTTCCCTGCAAGATGAGGAGTTCCCAAGAGGCAGTTAATTAGTTCCTTCCAAATGGCAGAAATTTATGAAAAGGACATATACTATGAGAATAAATGCCAAGGAGAAGAAAGAGGACACTGAGTATGATGAGCAAACTGTGAAAGTCAAAGAAGCAATACCCAGAAAATGAAGCCAATCTCAGAAATTAAAGATCAAGAATTAAAAGCATAAGTTGATTTGCAAGAAAAACCCACAAAACCCCACCAGCATTTGAGGTTAGTAGATATTGACTTGTAACCCTCTTGAAAGTGATGTGGAAGAGTTTAACAGCAGGATCTTTCAAATCTAACAAACTCAGTTTCAAGTTTGTGGCCTCCCACCCAATCCAGATGTACCAGGTGGAGTTTGAGAATGGCTCACAGCTTGTGGCTAAGAGAGATGATGTGTATACCTTGGAGGAAGAGCTTTCCAAGAGAGTCAAGTCTAGACTGTCAGTAGCCTCAGACATGCACTTCAATGAGATTTTCATGGAGAAAGAGGTTAAGCAGGAAAAGAAACGGCAACGAGTTATCAACTCAAGATACCGTGAAGATTATATTGAGCCTGCACTATATCGGGTCATTATGGAGTAGGTGCTTCTAGGGGCCAAGAGATTCCCAGCTATCAAGCCGAGAACACTCTGGAGTTCCACAGCACAGCAGACACTTGGAACTCTGAAGCCTCCAAAAATGAAGTTGTACAAAGAAAAGGAATGAAATAACCGACCCCATCATCTTCTCACCCCATCCTCATTGCATTCCACTCTAGTGAAAGGACAAGCCGCTCTTGGAAATGTGTCAACAGCCTTCTGACCTCCCAACTGAGGGGGCTTAGCACCGGAATGTTGTGGCTGCATTGGCCCTAGTCCACAGTGGGGTTGGCTGGACTGGTTGCCCTGTGCCTACCTAGGACTTAGCTTCCTAGTGATCACCTGCACCAACTAGGCAAAGGTGCTGGTGCTTGCCCCATCCTCCATTGGGTAGAGCTGGTACATTGGTTGAGCCTCAGTTTACTTTCTTATAAAAATAGGAACTGAAAAAAAAAAAACAAAAAACCAGGAATGGTACTATTGCTTTGCACCGTTTGTATTAGAATGGAGTGAGATCATGGTTACATCTTGGCACATATTCATTATATCTATTCAAAATAGTTTGCATTTTTTAGAAACTACTTATTATCTACTTGGCACTATTCTGAGTGTTTTACATGTATTCATTCATTTACTATCAACCCCATGGGAGAGGTATTCTTATTTCTCTTTTCTATTATTACCTTCATTTTACAGATGAGGAAGCAGAGACACAGAGAGATTAAGTAACTGAACCAAGGCAACAGATCTTGTAAACAATTTTTCTAGTATCTGAACCAAGACAATGCAGCTTTCATGTTTGTGTTTTTGAACACCCTGCTACACTACTTCTCAAATTAGGTTGGCTCTTATTACACTTCTTCTTAAGTCATTTGTGGATAGAAATAATTAGTAATTTATTTAATTCTTGGGTTCAATTTAAAATTTCACCATACCTGGTTTTAGTTTTTTCCATTGCGTTCAACCAAAACAAATATTAGTTTTGAAGTTCTCATAAGAAAATGCTACTTGTCTTAGAAATCCTGACTCAGTGGAAGCATTGCCAACATTCTCTCACCTGGAGCTCTGGGATGAACTCTGATTAGCAAGAAGAGACACTCACAAGCTGAGATTTATAGAACTAGAATTAGAAGAGGAACTACTACATAAGCAAAAACATGTGGGTGATTCAGCACAATTTAAAATTTTAGACTACCTTATTATACTGTGATTCATATATATATATATTTTTTTAATTTTGCATATGGGCAGGAGGCACCAGGGATCGAACTCCAGACCTCCAGCATGGCAGGTCGGAGCTCTGCCTGCTGAGCCACGGCAGCCGCCCTGTGATTCATATTTTTAAAATAAATCTACAAAGCTGAAAAACTAATTTTAAAAAAACAGTCGCTTTTCTTTTATCTCTTCTGTGCTCTTTTCTCTATGAAGAAAGCATTTCAAAGTTAAACAAAATTCAAATTTCTGGGGATATGGAAAATGAAGCACTGGTCTCAACATTATATCTTTATTTAAAAAATAAGAGCAGCTTGTTTATTATTTGTTTGTGTATTTTACGAGCACGGCCAGAGGCTTCCCCTTGCCAATCAGTCGCTGCAGTGGATCCATGTGTACAGATTGTAGGAAAATAAATAAATAAACATGATGAAAGCTCTTGTGCTGTGAGATGTAATAGGCTGCTATGCTACCTTTCATCTCCCATCATTGTGGTTCAAATCAGCAAATATATTTTGAGCACCAGTGTCAGGGGCTGGAAAAGCAGGCCTGAAGACAAGTACATAAGGACATCGCAATTAGAAATTGTAAGAAGACATTATGCAACATTAATGTTTTCAGCAAATATTGTTAGACCATTACTACGTCCCAAGCACTGTTCTAGGTCTGGTAAAGTCCCTGGTTCCAAGGATCTTACATTCTAGTAGGAAAGAGAAATAATATTTTTTAAATAAATAAATGAACGGAATCATCACAGTTAGTAATGCATGATTTGAAGAAAGCAAATCCAGGTAAGGACTTAGAAAGTGATGATAATAGGTTGGGAATGACATTAAGGTAAGATTTTCAGCATCCCGTAGGTTTTTTAAGTTTGACAACTTTGGTTATATCTTCTACTTCTTCTCCCTCCAATCCCTTCTCCTGCTCCAACCACTGGGATACTTGCTATTCCTCAAACATGCCAGCCACTCTCCCAAATTAGAACCTGGGCACTGACAGTCTCTGTTGTCTGGAACTATCATCCCCAAGACTTTGAGACTCCATCACCAACTTCACATCTTTGCTCAGATGTCAATTTCTCAGTGAGCTTGATTCTGACCATCCATAAATTTTCAGTTACTCCTATTCCCTTACCCTGGTCTACATTTTTGTTCTTACTTTTTGATCACTTACCACTTTCTATAATTCTATATGATTATTTATTGTTATTTTGATTGTCTGACAATTCCTGTTACAATATAAACTATGTGAAGACAGGTATCCTCGTCTAATTAATCGAAGATATATCACAAATATATAAAACCGTGCCTGGTCCTTGCAGGTCTCAATTAGCCAGGGACATGAAAACAGCCACTGAGTAACCAAAACAAAGAAGTGATCTCTGCAAAGACAGATGTATGGAACAGAGGGCACATAAACCAGAGCTAAATAAACAATGGTACTGATACCAATAAAGGAGATAGCTGTGACCAAGTTATGGTTTTCCCTAGAATGAAACGGAACATTTTTGTTGAATGAAGTGCAAAACGGGAAATACATGGAAAAGTGCTTGGAATGAAGGATAATGTGATGTTTTAAAGTAGGTAAGGAGAGGGAACAGCAGATGCACAGGGTACCCACCGATACACCAACCAAGGAAAGGAATAATATGTAGTCTTGATTTGCCACAGTAAGGATTGTATGTTGCTTTTGAATATTGGAACAGGCAGAGCGATTTGAAACAGAATGGAGCTAGGACAGGTATTAATGAAATGATCATGATGCAACTAGACAATTTATGTTGGAGAGTAGAGTTTATCATGACATACCGCAGAATATCTTGAAAGTGGTATTAGGGAAACTGGACATTATCCTGGAAATAATAGACAGATAAATGTTTTGAGGAATGGACTGATGTGATAAAATCCCACCCACTGTTGATGACCTCATTCATCCAGCCAGCCTGTCATTCATTCATTTAAAATGAACCTCATCTATTACTTAATTATTTGCTAAACCTTGTGGGTATAAAATTAATAAACAGATTCCACACTAACAGGGCTGACATTCACTTGTCAAGACAAGAATTCAGGAAAATAAGAAATAGGTCACTGTAATTATATAAGGAAGAGACATTGAAGAACTAAAATAGGGAATAATAGTTGAAAAAATGACATGGAAGTTTTCAAAGGGATCCTAGGGGCATAAATCTAGGCATTAAGTACTGGCTAATATGGAAGGGACAGCAGCAGAGGTGTCAATTATGACTTTGACTTGGGGAAGGGGCAGACGGGACAACAATCTGAAGAAGGAAAAGAAGTCATGATCTGAAGTAGGTGAAGGATATCATGTTGAGATTAATGCATATATGGGATACTGGCCATATTCTTTGGTGTATTCTTCGGTGCGTTTTGAACTATTTAAAAATGTGAGGAAATTAATTTTTCTTTTCTTTTCTTTCTTTTTTTTTTTTTGCATGGGCAGGCACCTGGAACCGAATCTGGTCTCGGGCATGGCAGGTGAGAACTCTCCCTGCTGAGCCACAGTGGCCCGCCCAGAAATTAATTTTTTTATAAAAATGATGCTTCATGTGACATGCAGGATTGAAGAAAGCATATATAGACTAGAGGTTGTGTTGGGAATGGGTTGGGGGAGTGGAGAGGTGCTATTTCCAAGAATTCTGCAGCAGTGCAGGCATGAGGTAATGAGCTTCAATGTCTAAAGAGATTTTTCGACTGAAATCTTTCTTTTTATCTAAAATTCAGCTATGCTGAAAAAGCAGTACAGAAGAATGACTGCTTTAATAGTAAATCTTACCTGGCTATGACTTCCTAAGCAATAAGCTTTATTTATATTTCCAAAGGATATGTGCTATGTAAATAAATGTTAAAAGTTAAAGAGAATTAGTTGCCTTATTTATTTCTAATGCAAGAGGTCTAGGCTCTTTTTTAAAAAAATTTGAGTTGAAACACACAAAGATAATATAGTTGTTTAAAACTCTTTAAACGGTACAGAATAAAATGAAAAATGAGAGAGAACTGACCCATGCTGCTTACTATTTGTGCTGGTTTGAAACTGTTGTGTACCCCAGAAAAGCCATGTTCTTTAATCCAATATTGTAGGGTGGGATCTTTTTGATTAAGTTGTTTCCATGGTGATGTGATCCACCCAATTGTGAGTGGAACCTTTTGATTATGTGATTTCCATGAATATGTGTCTCTACCCATTCAAGAAGGGTCTTAATCCACCTACTGGAGTTCTTTATGAAGGAACCATTTTGAAAAAAGTTTCAGAGCTGACACCGACACTGATGTTAGGGATGCAGAGCCCAGCAGACATCGCCATGTGCCTTCCCATGAGATGCTAAGCAGGCCAGAACCCAGAGTTGTGTCCTGGAGGAGCTAAATGAAGGCCCACAGATGCTTAGAGAGGAAACCACTAACATCAGAAGCTGGAAACAGAACTGGGAACAAGGACCAGCTGATGCCAGCCATGAGCCTTCCCATGCGACAGGCATCAACCTTTCCTGAGTCAGTGTATCTTTCTCTGTATGCCTTAGTTTGGACATTTCTATGGCCTTAGAACTGTAAACTTATAACTTAATAAATTCCCTTTTTACAAGCTGTTCCATTTCTGGTATGTTGCATTTCCGGCAGCATTAACAAACTAAAACACTATTCCAATGTGATATTTATATCAGACAAAATAATGTCACTGGAACATTCAAATAAAAGTTCTATTAACATACTTCACTAAAGTAAGAACAGAAACTGAAACAAAACCAATATATATTGGGGGGAATTTTGCTTGGAAATAATATTTATTATACTTGTGACTGATATTTAAATTTCATTGTAAACCAAAGGACATTATTAGCTTAAAACAAAGAAGTGAAAACAAAACTAAAATAGCAAATAGTGAAGAATATGAGTGTCAACAAGAAGACCTGAATTCAAAATTTATTTCCACCAATTACCAGCTGTGTGGTTTTGAGGATGTTATATTGCTGAGTTTACTCACAGGTGGAAAGTATGCTAAAGATTAACAGCTATAATAGATTTCCCAAAAGTAGGTGCAAAGAGATAAAAACTCAAGTGAAGAAGTGTGGTGATTTATTCCAATAATGAATCCAATTTTTCATACCTCCCTGTGGTAGTGCCATGTCTTTTGGTAGTCGTCTCCTATATTGACTTGGACCCTGTTCCCCTGATTTTCTTTAGCTGGTGGGATATTAGCAAGTATAACACAAGCAGAAACTTGAAAAAGAATCTGTATATTGCTGCTGCCTTTCCTATATCCTATCACCACTGTGAAAACATGCATAATCTAGCCTATAAGAGGGAAGTCAGAAAGATGTGTGGAGAAAAAACCAAGGCCATCCTAAACTATCTTACAGCCAGCAAACCCCAAACATATGAGAAAATTTAGCCAGTATCAGCAGAGCCTCCTCCAAGACTTTCATATATGTAGGAAACATATAATAAGAGTTACATAAATGAATGAGGCCAGCTGAGACAGGGGAACCACTTGCCTACCCACAGGCATGTGATCAATAATAAATGTTGATTTCTTTCAGCCATTGAATTTTTGACTGTTACATAGCATGATTGTGCTAATAACTTATGGATAGACCCAGAAGAGAGAACAGTGAGGATGGAAAAGGAGAGATGATAGTTCTAGTGAGATAGCACTGAGGAGGATATCCCAGCCATGTCCAAGATTCAGGGCATACAGTGAATTCCTGAGAACTAGGAAACTTAACACCTGGTCTCGTATGCACACTCTGGAAAATAAATAGTATGGATATCTGTGAGCGAATGTGAGTGATTAATTATAGATAGACTCCATGTCATAAAACTCTTGCTTCCATGGAAACTCACAGTCTGATGCTAAGCAGTCACTCAATAAACACTCTTGAAACAATTAATGAAAGGAAGCTGATTCACAAATTCTCACAACCGACCTACATTAACAGCCGAGGAAACTTGAGTCTAGATATCAAAATGGAAAGATGATCTTCAAATTACATTTTTGGACTATCCTAGTAAGTAATCATCAGTTTTGCATATATTTTTAATTGCCTTTAAAAAAAAGCTATCAGAGAGAAAATGCATGTTATATGTGCTGAAACAATTAGACTGACAGTACACTTCTCATTGGCCACAACTACAGAATAATATTTCCAACTTGTTAAAAATTTGTCAAGGTTGATTTCTCAATGTGATTTAACTATCACTTAAGAGTAAAAGGGAAATAAATATATTTTCCACATAGAGAATGATTGACAGAGTTTAATAGAGATTATCTATGATTGAACTGCTTTTTTAAGTAAGAAATATTCTTAACCTAGAAAACTGGAGTTGAATGTCCAAGTAATCACTTTTCACAATTAGTCTTACGTAAATAAATTGGTTTAATATGTTGTAATTCATAAATAATCAATAGCCATGAATGAATAAAAATATAATCCACTTGGGTTACTGAGGTATGACAGAAGTAAAATACTAGACAAAAGATAGTGTATAAAGTGGGACAAGAAGATCTGATTGAAACTAAAATCTGCTTTCTGTGCATTACAAGAGAGATGACTAATTTTGGACTTATCCAGACAAGCATATCTACTAAAATTTAGCCATAACCCTTGAAAAAAAAATAGAAATGAAGGATGAGAGAGGTGTAGAAAAGGAAAACAAAGAAACTAAGGAGAAGTATGATTATCATAAATCATCATATAAGATGATAGTAAAAATCTAAATATATTATATTTAAATATAATCACTATAAATATATGTATACAAGTTACATGTTAAAATATAGTCTCAAATAGAATATAAAAGTCAGTTGTAGGATTTTTATATATAGTGACTCAAAAAGTTAGACAATAATGGATGAGAAAGGATATATTGGATATACATTAACCAAGGATAGTCGGTATGCAATATTAATGTTGGCCTTAAATAAATTATTAATGATAAAGTATCCTAATTAGGGGAAAGATAAAGTGAACTACTCACCAGAAAGATATAACTCAGATCCAGTCATTGTCTAATGGCTGACATGTAAAATTACTTTTAAAAAGACAGAATTACAAGTAGATTTTGATGAATCCATTATCAGAGATAGAGATGTTAACATGCCTCCAGAAAAAAATAAAATAAATTTTAATAACAAATAATAAAGTTTGATTTTTTTTAAATATATGGACTCTTGGGGTGCACAGGTGGTTCAGGGTTAGAATGCTCTCCTTCCATGCAGAAGACCCCAGGTTCAATTCCAGGACCATGCACTCTCCCCCACCAAAAAAAAAAAAATATATATATATATATATATGGAATCTTGTATTCAAAAATTAGAGAATATATATTTTCTTCAGCCACACCTAGAAATTTTACCAAAATTAACCACACACTAACTCAAATAAAATGGATAATATCTTAGAAATATCATTTGTCATAACTGACTCAAAAAGAAAAGAAAAAACAGAATAGACCTCTAATAATAAAGAAATGAAATAAAATAAATAGGTACATGACATTTTTCCACCACCACCACCACACACACATATACACACTCAAAGATTATTTTACAGGAACACTTTTATCAAAACTTCAAGGAACTGATAAATCTTATTTTAAACCTTTGTCCCAATGGATAGAAATAGAGGAAATGTTCTCCAAGGCCCTTTATACAGTTAGTATGACTTGATATAAAAAAGGGAACATGTAAAATGTAAGAAAAGGACATTAAAGCTCAAGTTCACAATGAGATTCAAATACCCTACATAAAATTTTGTCTAACTAAATAACAACCATGTGAGGTTTATTCTAGGATTGCAATAATGTGTTACATCTAATATAATTCTTAGGATCCTAGCCCCAACCTACCAACACGAAAGAAATATTATAAACAAACGTGTTACTATTCAACTTTATCTTTTATATGAACCTTCAAATGCTTCATGTGCAGACATAATTTGGATGAGTTTGGCAATAGGGACTGGTTTTAATGACTACAACTTTACTATTCAATAGCTTTTCTAGGCATCTCAATATATATTTTCTAACCTATCCTCGAAACAGTCTGTAAAGTAAATAAGATGAAGAAATTCAGTATCTGGCAAGCTAACTGATGATCAGAAGGATGGTTTTTGGGTTACACCATGTCAATTACCAAAGCCTTTTAAGCAGGAGAATGATCTTAAAAGTGCTTTCCTGATTGAGGTTTGAGCTTTACATTTTCTCTTTGATATATTCAGATTCACCAATTCACATCTTGGGTGGTTTCAGATTATGCAATGTCACTACCTGTAACAGTTTCATGAATACATATTAAGACATATTTACTAAAGTGCAGTTCTAGTGGTAGAGTTTCAATAACACCCACATTATACCTCCAATGTTATGAATATGCTAATAATGCTATAAAAATCAAGCAAGGAAACCCATTTTTATGTTTAAAAATAAATGTGCAAAACAAATATGCACATAAATATTACTGGTTAACTAGCGGAATATTTTGCATAGTAAAGACACCTCCTGAGACTGAGGTTCATATTCTTATAAAATTCATACTATAAATTCTGGGACCATACTGCATTAAGTGACTGCATGAAGATCAAGTTATGAGTTTTAAGCAGATGTACATTAATCTCTGCTCCACACCCTGCAATGTTATATTTCTGAAAAATAAACAACCGGATATTGTGTTGCCCAAAACATTCCCTATGCTAATCTCATTTTGAATGATAAGATAAAGTCAGGTAGTATAATAACACAAAGTCATTAGACATGGAATAGCATGTTTACGACATGAAATATTTGAGGACACAAATGAAGCTATGGAAACACCTGTATTGGGGCATACTATACAAATAGTGATATTAAAAGTTATTCTGTGGCTGTGTTATCCTTACTTTTCAATGCATGAGTCTGGATTTGTATAATAGGAATATTCTCAATACTTTTGCTGAAGTGCTTATTAAGTCAGAAATCACATAGTGTGTAACTAATTTTCCTCTCTGAATGTTAAGACTTATTCGTATTTTCTACACCCTAGTCAGATGCAGTCACTTAGCTTCCCTCTCTTCATCCTTCCATTCCTTTATATATCCTCCTATATTGCATACTGTTAATGTTCGAGAACAGACATGAATTTCTCTACATTTTCCAAACTGCCTTGCTCTAAGATTTGATATGTGTCTAGTTCTTGAAATGGATGGTGGATAGAAGTGATATAAGACACTTGCAGTTGAGGGGTATCTAGTAGGCTGTTCCCATGCTTTCTTCCTCCATTTGTCAACTTAATTCCTAAAGTCAGAAGATGGGTGAAACTTAAAGATGAAAGCAGTCTTGTCCATGAGTCATCAATTGGAGGAGAGATACTTCTAGAAGAGTTACCCAGAAGAGTACATAACCTCCATAGGACTACAAAGTCCTATGGAGAAATAAATATTTGTTATGCTAAGACACTAAGACATTTTGACCATTAACTGGAATAAATTATCCATTTAATAATCTTTTCTCTCTTCTCTCATTATGCCTTTAAACTAATATTTATTGATCACTCACCCTGTCAGGCATTATTCAGTACATTAGAGACACAGAGGTGAAAGACGAAGTCCCTGTTTTCAAGTAGCCCCTAAGACCATATGATATAAACATGAACAAGCCTCCACTTATAACATAAAATGATAAATATTATTATGGAGTTATGGCTAAGTATGCTAGCACACAGATTATTCTTGGGAGACTTCCTAGGAAAAGCAATGGGTTTTTTAGAGGATTAAAGTACACTGAATATTTATGTAGATTGAATAGGGAAGAAATGCCAGGAAATAGCAAATGTTTCTCAGGGTTCCAACTGACATGCCATCTTCCCTCCTTCCTTCTCTCTCTTCCTTCCTTCCCTCTTTCCTTCCTTCCTTCCTTTTTTTCTTCCTTCTTCCCTTCCTCCCTCCCTTCTGCACATTTGTTCAAGCCAGTAACCTAGTAACCTAGCGTCTTTCCCAACCCATTGTTTCCCTTACTCCCCATATCCTATACATCATCTGGCCCTGTTGCTTCTAGCTTCTTAATGCCTAGTGAATCAATTTCTTTTCATTCCACTTTCTGGGAACATGTGTGATTCACTAATATCTTTCATCACTATTACTAAAAATCATAAGCAATCTTTCTAATTCCATTTCACCACCATCTACATAATCTTCCATTTGGCAGTGACTTTTCCAAAAATTCAAGTATGATCATATCTATTTTATGGTTAAAAGTTTTCTGTTTTCACTTTGCCCTCAGGAAAAAGACCAAACTTTAGCATGGTATATAAAATTCTTCATGTTATAACCCCAATTCCCCTCCCTGATATATGTTACCATGTGTGGCCTGACAATGCACAGTCTAGCCATATTCATTCTCTATACCTAGCCCTAAAATAGCATTTGTAACACTGTAATATTCTATAACTTCTCACTGTACCTGATGAAAATACAAGTTTGCTCAGCTTCAAAGCAGATGGTGTGCAGAGGGATTCTGAACAAGGGAAAACAAATGTGGTTGAGAACTTTGCAGGAGGCAGGCCATGAAAGGTCTTGTAAAATACAATAGAAGTCTAGATACCCACAGATGTCAGAATAATCCCTGCGATTTGTTTCAATGTCAGCAGCAACCCCATGAAAATGATCGATTGTCAAAGAAAACTCCATCAAATAGCATCTTTGTGAAGCTTTGTTTTAGATCTCTTCATGTGACTTTTCCAGATCCTGAAAGAATAAAGAGGGAATTTGTACTTATTTCTCCCCAACTCCTTCCTACCTTACCTCCTTGAGAGGATGAGCTGCGAACAAATTAGTTGAGATCTATGATATTGACTGGTCCTTGTGGCAAGAAAGTAGAATTGTTGTGGGTTCAAATAAACTGTGCTGTCTTGGATTCTCTCTTGGATTCTCATTTCATCTATAGATGTATCTAAGTGAATCAGACCAGGACCTGCTCTGAAGGCTTGGTTGTTTCAAATATCTCCCATTTTTATTTGCTTCTGCAGTGCTGTCAGCCAGGTTGATAATGTGGGATGAAGGGATGGAAGCCAGTACAAGAAAAATAAAGGCGTGCTTATCTGAAGCCTCAGATTAATGTTTTAATGCAAGTTTTTTAAAATTTTGCATAAGGAGTCCTTGAGAGCAGCTCAGGTTTGCTGAAAAACTGTATTTTGTTTTCCATATATCTTCCCTTCTTTACAGGTAGTTCTTGTAATAACCACATCAGAGATTTTTAAAAAGTTATCAAAAAAGGCAGAAAAAGATTCCAGATTATTTGGGGTCCTTGATTATAATGTCATCAAAATACCAACAAATATTCACTCTATCCCCTGATATATTAGCATAATGCTGGTAGGTTGAGCAATTCACAAGCCCAAACGTTTGGGGAAGGATGTGGAGAGACAAAGTTTCCTGTACAGTGTCGTAGCTGCTGACGGCAGATTTGCAACCATTGAACTTTCTTTTTCTTTATCTCCTTGTTCACTAAGTCTGAAGTTTTGTCCAGAGGAAGCAAGGTTCTGATTCTGCAGAAAATGGGTGGTTAAATAGAGTCTTGGCTACCATTGGAATATTGAAGGTTAATCAAGGCCTAGGAAATTTGAGGCAGTATTATGTAAAGAACTACATAAAAGTTCATTTTGCTTCTCTTCATTGCTCTAAGAGAATTCTGGAAACATTTCCTTAGAGTTAAGAAAGCACTGAGCTTCTTCAACATTTGTTGGCAACTCCAATAAAACTGGATAGAAAATGTCTCCCAATACAGTTGTAATTATCTAAATTATATATTGAGCAAATAAACCAATTGAATTTTATGCATGTCTTGGACACTGAATGACGTTATACTGCACAAAAATAGATGATTGAGAGAAACAGGCTTCACCGGTTTATATCATCAGAAAATGTTCCAGAGAAGAAATGAGATAATAGCTAAGACAATGAAGGCTTTACTTTTGCCTGTGACTTAAAATGTCATTTAACATGGGCCTAGAAAGAAACTGCATTTTGAAATACATATGCTCTAAAGATCAGAAGCTGGTTGGAAGAATTCTAGAGGGTTTTGAGGAATGTGAATTAAGTTGAACCTTAGAAGACAAATTGCTGTAGTAGGGTGGTGAATAGATGGGATCCTCCACATGGAAAAAACAGAAATAATTAAGGAAAAATCCTTTGAGTGTAGGTGGTTATTATTTTCTCCTTAAATAAATACTTATTGAGCTTTATTTTCCCATTGTATCTCATGGGAAAGCTAACAGTCCTTTACAGAAAGCATTTTATTTTCCTATTTTCAGGAGGAAAGTTTTATTCAGGGATGTTAAGTAACTTCCCTAAAGTCACAGAGCAAGGTCAATTCATGAGACAGAATCAGAATTCAATTTTTCAAATCCAGAGCACTTTCAACAACAGCATACTATCATTGAAGACTGAAGGAGATTCACTCCAGTGTTCCTCGGAGAAGAAACTTTAAGTAACAGAAGAACCAGGAAAATCTAGAAAACGTCTTCTGTACTAAGCTGTGATTTCTATACTGGGATTTGTAGCATCTGAACTATGAAGAAATGGATAGTGTTTTGGGGTGCAATTTTCTTTAATCTTTACTTTTACAGAAGTTGTCCATGGAAATGTCAGTCTCGAGGATAAGAGAAACCAAGGCAAAGAATTTTTGCCTACACTTGAGCCAGAATTTTAAGTTGCATATATAATCCCAGGGATTGGATGTAATATAGAGAACCACAACGGGCGATGACGTTCAAAAACAAAGTCAGAGACATGTAATCCGATCTCTCCAGAGATTCTGACGATGACTGTATTTGGAAAAGAAAGCTTTTCCCATGCAGAGTTGTATTTTTCCAACTCTAGTCTTCTGTTCTGTCTGTTCCTCTTCACTCCCTTTAGGAACTAGAATTTTAGTGATTTAGAAATGCAAAACAAACTTAGTCTCTCCAGCATTCAAATTCAATTATGCTGCTAATGTAACTATTTCTTGACTATAAAAAGTACTTTTTTTTTTTTTTAATTTGCATATGGGCAGGAGGCACCAGGGATCGAACTCCAGACCCCCAGCATGGCAGGTCGGAGCTCTGCCTGCTGAGCCACAGCAGCCGCCCTATAAAAAGTACTTTAATGGTCTTATTTAAGCATTTTGAGAAGAGTGATATTAATGAATTAAATATGAACTTTTGCTTAAAATGAATTTATTCTTCAAAATGAGATTTAGGTAGTTTTTTAATATAAATTATTACTCCAAATAACTAAAAAGAACGTGGGAGAGATCTTAAAGCTAACAATGTAAGCCCACAAGTGACTTGGAAATGGTGACGAAAGACTACAGAATACTCAATACATCATATTGATGGTACCAGATGATATCTGAGGATCATCGGTTTAACGTTTTCCCTATGATTTTAGTCCCTATTAATCATCACTTTGATATCCCACAAGTCATGCTAAATGGCACTATTATTTAAATGTGTGAAAAACAAAATAAAGACATACTGAGCACCCTTGATAGATGACTCGTGTAGCTTTGACGCAATGCTAAAACAAGGGGGTGACTGTTGGCAATGTATTCTGTCTCAGCACATATTTATTAATCACACCACCACAAGACTAATACAGTAATAATAACACCAACAATATAATGGCTATGAGGAGCAATGAAAACTTTTGCAGAATGACAGACAGAAACAGAAAAATATATATTTATAAAGCACAAAGAAACTTCATGAAGAAGGGGCTACACTTAAATTTAACTTATATGCACTTATATGAGCATTAAGCCAGGAGAATGCTGATGTACCCATGGGTTCTAGATATCACTCTAGTATCATTCGATATCCATTTTTATTAGAAAGTCATATCATAAAAATTAAACTTCAATTTTCGTTTTTGTTTTTAATTTGTTGCTCTTGGAGACATTTTGTTGTAGTCACAAAGGGTATGTGCTGGGAAATTCAAAGGCCCGTATTCAAAACTGGGCTCTATTTCTAGCAAATTGTATGATTTGGGGCAATTTCCTTATTTCCTTTGCATTTTAAGATGAATAAGACTGATTCATAAGATTTTTTGAGAATTAAAATATAGAAGCCTTGGTACTTGGGCCTGACACATTATAAACAGGCCATGCTATATAACTCATTTCCTTCATGTTTTATAGGGAAGGTTTATAAGCCTTCTATAGGATTTATTACAGTGACACATAGAGCTGTGTTTGCAACTGCTTATTAATCCTGACCCCCACATTAATGCATGATTGAGTCAATAAAATAAAATGAAAATAGCTACATACAATTAAAAGATTAAAAAATCCTTCATCTGTACAAGATTGGTATTCTTTGATTGGGTAAATAGAACATTTAAATATAGAACATTTAAATAAACCATGGTATAGATTTAGACTCAAAAATGTCTATAGTGTTTTAAAAATTCTGTTCATGCATCACCCATATTTTCCAATTCTGCATCTTCAAATGTCTGTAATAATCCTGTGCTCCTTTAATAGACTACAGATCCACAAACATCCCTGGGAAGCATATTTTTAAAATCCCCTTCTGAAATGTAAATGAATGTTCTAGTCTACCAAAGCTGTCAGAATGCAACACACCAGAGACGGATTGGCTTTTAATAAAAGGGGATTTATTTATTTAAAAACATACAGTTCTTCAGAGGAAAGGCAGCTAACTTTCAACTGAGGTTCTTTCTTACTTGGGAAGGCTCAGGGTAATCTCTGCTGGCCTTCTCTCCAGGCCTCTGGGTTCCAACAACTTTCCCTAGGGTGACTCCTTTCTGCATCTCCAAAGGCCTGGTCTGAGATGCAAGTGCCGAGATGAGGTATGCTGAGCTTCTTGGGCTGTGCTTTGGGCTGTGCTATGTTGAGTCTCTCATTTAAGCACCAGCCAATTAAATCAAACATTCATTGCAGCAGGCATGCCTCCTAACTGACTGCGGATGTAATCAGCAACAGATGAGAGTCACATGCCATTGGCTCATGTCCACAGCAGTAGAACTAGGCACCTTCACCTGGCCAAGTTGACACCTGAACCTAACTACCACAATAAATTAGCAAATGTTCTCAACATATCCCTCACTTCTCTACGTAGCACTTTTGCTCTGCTAATCCTTATTCATTTGACATCTTGTTTTGTTTTTGCTGTGTTTTATTTTAATAATGAACTTTATTTTTTTAGCAGTTTTATGTTTACAGAAAAATTGTGCTACTATAAAAATTCATTTGTAGGTTTTTGAGTGGGCATCGTTTTTCAGCTAATTTGGGTAGATTCCTAGGAGTGCAATTGTTAGATCATATGTTAAGCCTATATTTAACTTTGAAAGAAACTGCCAACTTGTCCTCCAAAGTGGTTATACCATTTTGCCTTCCCACCTTCAGTAGAATTAGAGTTGCTGTTGCTCCACACCCTCACCTGCATTTAGTGGTGTGGGTGTTTTGGATTTTAGTAATGCTAAATAGGCTGACAATTTGCCGTGGTTTTAATTTGCAGTTCCTTCATAGGGTATCATGATGAGAATCTTTTCATATGTTTATTTGACATCTGTATTAGTTAGGGTTCTCTAGAGAAACAGAATCAACAGGGAACACTCGCAAATATAAAATTTATAAAAGTGACTCACGTGACTGCAGGAACACAGAGTCCAAAATCCGTAGGGCAGTCTGTGAAGCCGACGATTCCAATGGAGGGTCTGGATGAACTCCACAGGAGAGGCTCACCAGCCAAAGCAGGAAGAGAGCCTGTGTCTTCTGAATCCTTCTTAAAAGGCTTTCAGTGATTAGGTTAAGCATCACTCATTGCAGAAGACACTCCCCTTTGGCTGATTACAAATGGAATCAGCTGTGGATGCAGCTGACATGCTCATGATCTACTTCTATGAAATGTCCTCATCCCAATAGACAAGCCAGCACTTGTCCAACCAGACAAGCAGGTACCACCACTTGGCCAAGTTGACACATGAACCTGACCATGACAACTTCTGTGTTTCTTCTTTGGTGACGTATCTCTTCATATCTTCTGACGAATTGTAATTGAGTTTTTGTTTTCTTACTGTGGGGATTTTTAGAGTTCTTTATATATTTTGGATGCAAGTCCTTGCCAGATGTGTGTTTTGCAAATATTTTCTCTCAGTCTATGGCTTGTTTTCTCATTCTCTTAAAAGTGTGTTTTTTAGAGTAGGAGTTTTTAATTTTAATGAAGCCCAATTTATCACTTTTTTTTCTTTCGTAACCATGATTTTGGAGTTGTAACTATGTTATCTTTTAGAAGTTTTATAATCTTGCTTTTTATATTTAGCTCTATGATCCATTTCATGTTAATTTTTGTGAAAGGTGTAAGGTCTATGTCAAGATTTACTTTATTCTGCATGTGGATATTCAGTTGTTCCAGCAACATTTGTTGTAAAGACTTTTCTTTCTCCATTGAATTGTATTTGCTCCTTTGCTCATTTGACTGTACTTGTGTGAGTCTACTCCTGGGCTCTCTGTTATATTTCATTGATCTATTTGTCTGTTCTTTCACCAATGCCACATTGTCTTGATCACTGTAGCTAGATGGTAAGTCTTGAGGTAGGTTGGTGTCAGTCCTCTGATTTTGTTCTTCAGTGTTGAGTTGATTAACTTAGGCTTTTTGCCTTTCCATGGAAACTTTAGAATCAGTTTTGTGATGCTCACAGAGTAACTTGCTGGGCCCTTCAATTTTAAAACCCTTCAGACATTACCTTTCACCAGAATGTCTTTCTTTAGTGAAATTTCTGATCTAGACTCTTCTGTGCTTTTGTCCTCCCTGCTCCCACAGCATTTTGTGCATACCTTTATCAAGTTATTCAACACACTTGACTGAAATGGATTCTTTGCTTGCATATTGACTGGGTCAGATAGTGACCCTTGAGACTCTGCCTTTTTATTTTTTGATACTCTGCCTTTTTTTAAAATCTGTTTACACCCAGTTACATGCCAGCACTGGACACTGTCAGTGCCTTTTTAAGAATCCATTATACGAATGCAATGGTTTAATGAAAGAAGATATGGAGTTCATTTCATGGAGATCCTAGGCAAATGACCATATGGCTCTCTGCCTAGTTCACTATAATAATAAGAAACATCAATAAGGCATTTATACTGTCTTGACATTGTGCACAATAATTTATGAGCACCATTTTATTTATTCCTTTTAACAACCCCGTGGGACGAATGATATTAGTATTATCAGAGCCATTTTAGAAATGAATAAAATTAAGGTTAGCAATATGAAATTAAATTGTTTAAGTCTAGTCAGCTTGTTTGAAACCCAAATTAACTTGGCTTCAAAACTTACGCTCTTTCTACAGAGCTATAATGTCTTCCTGTTTTCAGTTAAGTCCCACAACTACAAAGTGTATAATTTGGACAGCCACATGTTTATACAGCATGGAAGACAGTAGTTTTCTCCTATTTTTATCCATAGAATGATTTTTTTTAAAGACAGACTCCCACACAATTTAAAAAAATGTGAGAACTTAGATCGCATATTTAATCTGCTATACTTTTCATTTTAGCTAAATAGTAATCCAATTAGGAAATTGAGGTGCTTTGTTAATCAGATACTATGTTAGCAGTTGGCCTAAGTATCCTTGGTGATCTCCTTTACTAAATATAGGATAGATCACTGCACTCACAGCTCTCACTTGCTAGAGCACAATCTTTAAGTGGTGATTCAAAGTTGTTCAGAATCCTGTAATACTACAGGATATTCACAATGACAGCCTTTCCACGTTAGTTGCTAAAATGCCAGAAACCTGCTCTTAATAACCTTGTCTTTTAAAAATGTCCCAAATCCAATGTTCTTTTTTATTTAAGCATGCATGCACACACATATACAAGCACAAATATTTATCACTTTTCACAAATATGTAGGTATTTGAAGAGAAAGTATCTTCTCTTTGACATTTTTCAGTCTTGTTAAAAAGCACAAAGGGAAATCCACAGGCATTTGTCTTCCATGCAATCATTTGTAACCTGTTTGGATAATTGAACTGTCAACTTATCCCCAGCCAGGATTCCCCCAGCTATTAGAACATTTGTTTGCTTTGTAGTAGTCAGTGCTTTGGTTTTAATATACCTTGTTAGCACAAATGACATTGCCTCAATATCAGTATTAAGGAGAAAAAAAATGCTCGGCACTGCACATGACTATCAATTGCCAAATAATATATATATAATCAGGATGATAAGTAATCTGTCACCAAATCACACATCTCCATTTTATTTCTCTAATCAGAAATCTCTAGCCTTGCCTTCTCATGCATCAGTTGTCTTTGTTCAACATAAATACTTTAAATTTTAATTTTGCTTTTGTAATGTATTGATGTTTTATACCTGATTTGTTCCAGTATCCCACCAGAAAATATTCACAGCTGGAGGAAAATATAATACATTTGTGCAATTCTAAGAATTATTTATGCTTCTTTTGTTAGTAGAAGTATCCTTAAAATAAGCTAAATATATTCCATACAAATGCATATTCCCTTTTGAAGTATCTTTCTTTACAAATGAGTTCTGGATTCAGTTTGACCATGACTGACACTGGAAGGCCAAGATGTCAAGGACTTTTAGGAGCAAAAGTAGCTAATCATTCCTCAGACTGAGCAATGATAGAGTGTCAGGCTCACTGCAGAAAGGCATTGACACAATTGCTAGTTCAATGAGTCTGTGACCAAAAAAATTAAATGTAAATTCAGTACAAAAAAGGCTTTTCTTCTACAGTGATGGGAAAGAGGCTGCACTTTGTCCACTACCATCCATCTTGGACACAAAACTAAGCTTCATACATCTAAGTCCTGTTGTTGGAAATTATCAACAAGCAAAGATGAGGCTTGATTTCAACAGAAGAGTATAGCAAAGGAAATGAAATACAGCCTGCCTCTGCAAGTTAGAACAATTATCCTCTTCTTTATGACCCTCTATAGGAAAATTTTTAAAAGTTTCCTGTTTTTCATTATACATATTTAGCTGCTCTGTGCGCACTTCGATGAACAATTAATAAAATATAGTACTTGAAATGATTTGGTCTCTCTGTCTACTTATTTAACATTTACAGGTTAGTAGAAGGGATATATACATTTGACTCCAAAATGACATTCCTATGCCTTCTAGGAACTTACATATATAATAAGATTTTTACGTTGTCAGGAGGCCTTTTTGTTTTTAATATCACCGTACAATCTTCCATAGTTTTCTGGGTACTATACCTTATATCTTCAAACTGTAAGTATTAAATTTGATAACCAAAACATAAACCTTTCTCGGATTTGCATTATTGCTGATTATTACATGATAGTAACAGTGAAGGATCTGAAAGGTTTGGGAAAGTAAGATTTAGGAATTAGTAAAGGTTGAACCTCCCTCATTTTGATTATTTCCCTTGAGCAGCTATAACAGCTGTCAAACTAATGGCGTACACCAAGTTGGGTTCAGATCCTCCCTACAACCTGGGCCTATATTCCTTCAGACTCCTAAGTGACAGAAGTTGATGATTTGGAAGGATTTAGTTAAGTGGGAAGAAGTATTATCCCCAAAAGGAATATATAACTCAAGCAGCTTCCCAGAAATACTAATCCATTCACTTATTTATTCATTAATTTCAGCAAACATTTGATGACACCCCACCAAGCACTCGGCAGTGGAGATGAAGGCGGATCCACAACCCATCAAGTCCAAATTGAGGACGGAGGAAAAGGATATTGAGCATCAGAAGAGGAGTAATTCTGGGATATGAGAAAGAAGGAGCCAAAGATATACAGCAAAAATGCATACAGCTGGGCATGACTAAGGGAAATAAAGGGATAAAGTTGGTATATGGATTCATATCAGTTTATGGGAGACTGAGTAGTTACCCAAAAGTAATTCCAGTTTCAAAGTCATGGTAGGGTCAGTTTCAAATAGTTCTTTTAAAGTATTTGACTCATATTTACTATAAAAAGAGAAGCATAGTCAGAAGCAAAAGCCAAATCGTTAAGAAAGCTCTAAAGTTGGAATTGGTTGTTGCACAAGTAGGATCAGATGTCAGAAGTGGGAGCTCATTAGTTTTTAAACACAGACAGCCCAGTCAGAGAGAACAGTTTGGTAGATGTGAGTAAGCTTGCTCTGGTATACACCAATCTGCATATTTAACTTAGACATATACACTCCCACTTGTTTGTATAAAAGGATTTTATTGGATACAATTATACTATGTGGTTATTTACTAAAGCTTGCTAAATTCTAAAGAGGATAGAGCCTCAATACCCAAAGGTGGGTATTATTTATAATTAAAAGGCTTTCTTTTCTACATGTGCATACTGGTTTACATAGTTTAACACTGTTTTACATGCCAAATGTAAAAATTGGGTACCTTCTTCACTTAACATAGATTGTTTCTTACGGAATTTAATTTGTCGCTACATAAGTTCAGTTTTTAGCCTGTGAAAGTATTTTCTCTCTCAAATATCTCTGAAAATCTCATGAACTAGTGATTTTAAGCAATCGACAATTAACGAATTGTTCTACGGCTAAGAAAAATATCAGCATCAAATACTTTTAACTTGAAAAATAAAGTCCCTATTAAAAAAACAAGAAAAAACCTTTTTTTGAAAAAGTAAAAAGTAACTATACTCTCTACTATTACCTCTTATTCGTCATTCTTGTTTCTCATTGCATGTGTACTTATAACAGCTGCAGGTCATCCTAGTGTATGAATCTCCTGTAAACTTTTCAGATCCTTGTTCCCCAAACCCCAAGTCTATTCAGATACAAGCAGAAAATGAACCAAAATTTATTCCAAAATAAAAAACATATTAGCAGTATGTGCATTTAGGAGCTATTTATTGAGTCCTATATACAAATCTGTCTTCTATAAAATTAAAGGCTATATCAATCCATTGTAGATGTTGGGTAAAGCATAATTTTCCCTCCCATGAAACCTGCTGCTAATGGACCATTAGCAATTCCTATCCATGCTTGCTAAAGCCTTGTACTGAGCCCTCAATACCATTTAAAGAATAATTCCCCTGAACAGCATGCATCCCTTTTAACCTAGATGGTTTATACATAAAACCCAGTCAGTATTAGATGCTTTGCAGTGCCATGTTAATAATAATCCTGACATCAAAACTAAAATAATACATTCAATTTGTCCCCTTGGAAAGTGCCATTTTTCCTCTTTGAAACAATACAAGAATTAGAAAGATGATTGTTGGAACTCAGTCTAAGTCTTCTGCAGGTTAGTAACAATCTTAAAAACTTATCTTCTAGACAATTTGTGATTTAGCTGCCAGATCCACCTTGAGAAACATGATAGTCTCATGTGTTACTCAAGAACCGTAAGATGAGTTTGGATTGCTAAAACTTTCATTAAAATTTTATGTATCCATCCTCTAAAGCATGGAATTTGCATAATACCTCACCATCAATGAATTATGCATGTCAGTTTCTATATTCACCCTATTTTAATGCGTAGCCTTTAAGCATACTTATAGCTTAAAGCATATTCCTTAAACTCATTATGCTATAAATATATTAAAGGAAGTATACTTTAGCCCTGATTGAAAATAACAAAAAGTCTTTAGGAGGGTCAAATTTAAATGCATTAATTATAACCCAAAATCCCCAAACTGTGACTTACCATGAAAAGTCAAGTCAGTCAGTGGCATATACTGAAGGTTTACTGAAATCTCTAGCATTAAGTCCCAGGACACTGAAAATTAAAGTTTAGGGTCCAGACACTTACAAAGTTTTAAGTTTTGAAAATATCAAATATGAAAGCCGGCCTTAATTTTCAGAGGCAGAATTAAGAAATCCGAGATAAAAATCTACGGAGGCCAAAATCTCCTTCGTGTTTCTACAGTCTATTGACTCATAAGTTTATGTAATGCTATGTCAGGACTCCTCAAGACTAACTTCAGGTTTCACAATTTGCCAGGAGGACTCACAGGATTCAGCCTACAATTTATTGCAGTAATAGGATATACAGTAAATTCAGCCAAAGGAAGACATGCAGAGGACAAGGTCAGAGGAATCCAGCACAAACTTCCCAGAGTCCTCTCCCTGGACCTGCACAGGATATGCTCATCTCCTCCAGCAGCAATAGTGAAAGCGCGCTGTGTATCGTGGAAGCACATTTGAGATTCAGTGCCCAAGATTTTTATCAGGGGTAGGTCACCTGGGCATCCTCCAACTAGCACATACCAAAATTTACACTCTCAGCAGGAAAGCAGGTTTTCAGCATCAATCACATTGTACAGGCAGTTTAGGAACAGTAAACCGCCCTTATCATTTAGGAAATCCTAGGTGCACTCTCAGAATCCACGTTCCCAGATGTCAGCCAAGAGCCAGACTTATAAGCTGTCCATCCTGTGTTAACTCTTTTCCGTACAAATGCCCTCTTAGCAGATAGCTTGTTTTAATTCATACGGATTTGTTGTCATATCATTTGAGGTTCTTTTCATCCTTATATTGCAAATGCATGTTCAAATGGTGTTGGGAAGCTATGTGACATAGCACACCCATATACAGAATCCCTACCATAGAGATACAAGATAGTAATCTCAAGAGCATAGATAATAGTGAAAAAAAAAAGTAAAATAGTTAGGAAGTGATATATTTTGGGTATTTTTTGGCATTGTTTTTTAATTTCACTAAGATTTAATAATGGCCTTGTTTGACAGCTGGTTTGCAAAGATTCTTGAAAATTTCTCCATTTATGTGATACAGCTCCACTAGACCCTGATAATGCCAACATACCAATTTTCTATTCTCATCACATCTATTAATATCCTATTGATAAAATCCCCAAGTCAAAAGATGGGGAAATACATGCCTTTCAGGGAGATGGGAGTGAGAGAGAGCATGTTTTCTGATCCAAGCTCTAATCTAACACAACAATTTCCTATTTGAAGTCCCTCTTATAGTTTTCAGAGTGTTTTCACCTGTGTTATCTTATTTAATCTTAATTTAATTTTACAGATAAAAAATTAAAGTTATGGTTGTGTATTTTAACTAGGGTCACCCACTCCGTGGTGGAAAATAGGGTAGAAGCAGGATACGGAGATATTTCCTACCTTTTGTTTTATTTAGGGGTTAGGAATTTAAACAGAACAATGGTCCTCAGTAAAGAATAATGCTAACTATAAGAGGCCTGTAAACCCTCACTGTTCTTTGAGTTTGTAGTTTCTAGGCAACTCCCTTCCGAGGTCATGTTGAAGATTTCCTCCCAATGTATTATGCTGCTTGAAATGGAAGTAATTCCCACTGTCTAGTCCAAGGAATTTGTTTCAAATTTACAAGTGCTTTGTGTTCTCTAAAGTATTTATAATGCTGGATCACTTAAATCAACCCCATGAGATGATTACTACTCTGTTTGGAGCATTTTTAAAAATGTTGTTTTTATCTTGGACAATGGAGTCTGCTCCTCAGGCCAATGAATATACAACCTACTGCACTTAAGAAGTCCTATTTTTTTTTAATGAATTTATGTCCACAATGATAATGAAAGAATAACAGGGGATGAAATGTTGATGGAGAAAATCCTTATGTGATTTATATTCAGTGCCTTTCATCAACAGAGTCTTTAACATCCATTAAAAATAGGCTAATTGGCTCAGGGTTTCACCTTCCTAATCTCATAGAAGCTCATAGAAATGATTTGGCCCCTGTCCTTTAGTGCTGAAAATGTCTCCTGGAGGTATTTTATCAGAAAATACCTTATAAATAATCAGCACCAGCACCACCACTCCTACCTCTAGACTCTTGGTTGTCGTGCACGCCTTATCTCCCAGACTGGAATGTGATTTATTTAAATTGCACATCCATCTGGGTAATTGGGCAGGACCCGGGGAGAGGCGCAGGAGCAATGATCAGCCTATACTTCATTTGTTACAGTAATTAAATTGAACACCTCAGTCAGGAATCACAAGTGGTATAAGAGGTTCCGTCATTTTATAGATAAACAAGGAGGGTTATTCCATGATGATAAAGCAGTCAATTAACAAATGACTTAGGAATCCGAAATGTTTATGCACCTAATAAAAAAGGTTCAAAACACATGAAACAGAAACAGAATTGTAGGGAAAAATAGATAAATCTACAATTATACCTGTGGGTTTATTGTAGATACATCTACAATTATATCAGTCAGTAACTGATAAAACAAGTAGGCAGAAAAATCAGTAAAGTTATAGAAGACATGAGCAACATTATCAACCAATCTATTTTACCAACCTAAATGACAGTTATAGAACACACCACACAACAACAGGATATACATTCTTTTTAAGAGCACATGGAATATTCACTGAGATACACCAGATTTTGAGTCATAAAACAAGTCTAAACATGTTTTAATAATTGAATTCATTTTAAAGTACATTCTGTTAATAGTGGCTGAGAGTTCAAAGAGATTTCAGAGGCTGCTCTGGAGGGCACTCTTATGCAAGCTTCACTTAGATACTGCTTCTATAATAATTTGCCAAATCCCAACCAAAACCATTCTTGCCAATCCTAAAGAACACCTAGGGCAATATATGTCTTCAAAGGTTCGATGCACTAGGGTAACTTTCCAGAAACCTACAACCTCCAGATGGGTCCCTGGACCAGACAAGTCCTGAAATGCAAAGGGGCCATTGTCCCAGAACATCGACTAGTTCCATCCCCCTGTCCCATATTATCAAGATCCCCTTCCAACATGAAAAAGTTAGAATGGACACAGCCCAAATACCTCTAAAGAGTGAGAGAAAGATCAAAGGTGATGGTGGAGTTATACAGAAAAGATTGGGTTTAACATATGAGTATGAGTGCTCAATCAGTATACTTAGTCTCCAGTATATTACAGCAGCTAGAAATAAAAACCTAAAATCGTGGAATTGTCACCCATACCAAACTCTGAAATCTTTTCTACAACTAATTGTTACAATGTACTTTGAAATTTATTGCTTTTATGTATATATGTTATTTTCACAAAAAAAAAAAGAAAAAAGAGAAGGAACAGTATAATAGAGAAGATAGGATTTAACAAATGAGTATGATTGCTGAATCAATATATTGATATTTCTGTTGGTTTCCAGTGTCTTAGAGCAGCTAGAAGAAAAAATGAAAATAGTGGGACTGTAACCCATACCAAACTTCAAAATCTGTTGTATAACTACTTGTTAAAATGTACTTGGAGATTTATTGTTTTTTTGTATATATGGTATATTTTGTAATAAAAAATGTTAAAAAATAAGAAATAAAGGACATTCTTTGAAGGCAAGAGACCACACTGAGAAATAGAAAAGAAGGTATCTAAAATCCCCAATTTTTAAAAAAATAAACAAGACAATCCTATATAACTCATAGGGGAAAGAAGAAATCATAAATAAAATTTGAAGATCTTTTGAAATGAATAAGAATTAAAACAAAACATTCTAATGTATTGGTTAAGCTAATGCTATGCTTAGTTGAAAATGTATAGCCTTAAAATGCTTATACTAGAAATGGAAAAAAAAGGGTCTCAAATTAATGTTCTAAGCAGACAGTATAAACTTTTATCTGCAAATGGCTAGTTAGTAAATATTTCAGGTTTTGCAAGACATGAAATTTCTGTCCCAATCACTTAACTGTGTGGTTGCAGCCAGAAACATGCATGAATGGACATGGTTATGTCCAATAAATCTTTATTTACAAAAACAGATGTTGCATCAGATAGTTGTAGTTTGCCAACCTCTGATCCAGGCTTTCTACCTTAAGAACCTAGAAAAAGAAGAGGAAGTTAAACCCACAGTAAGCACTAGGAAGATAGCTATAACTCTGCTTAATGTCTAAAGAACCTGGAGTACACAATGATTTAGAGTTCTCCATCAGAGCAGGAGCACTTGGAGAAAAATGGACGCAGATTCAGTTTTGGCACTAGCTGTGTGGTCTTTGGCAAGATTCCCAGTTTTTTATTCCTAGCACATGGGCAGTGCTTATCAATAGTGCTCTTAGTGCTAGGAATGATTAAACTTGTAGCATTGGTAGACTTTTACAAGTAATAGTAACCGATGAAGCTGAAATTCAAACTCAGATTTGTGTGACTCCAAGTTCCCCTTTCATCCAATAAATAAAACCAACAAATAGTATTTTGGGCAAAGGGGGTGGTGGGGGCAGGGTGTGGTGGTTGAGATAGTGCTTGGATTTCTGGTGTGAGTTGTTTCTGATAAGAGCTTCAGATTCAGTCACAAAAACAGCTATGGGGGCGGTACAACGGTGGCTCAGTGGTAAAATTCTTGCTTGCCATGCTGGAGACCTGGGTTCGATTCCTGGAGCCTGCCCCATGCCAAAACAAAACAAAAACAGCTACAGCTTCTAAGTCCATAAGAACTCTTATTTAATTCGAGTGAGTATATACTGTGTAGTATATCACACAATTATAGATCATCCTGGGATTTTAGACAAAAGAAAAACAAACCACTCAATTCTGGAAATAGAAGGAAGAAAGAGAAGTCTTAATAGATGAAATAACATTTGAGCCAGGATTGAAAATGTAAATAGGAGCTCATCAGACTGTCAAAGATGGATAAAGAAGGTAAAATGTGGTGCATCATGTGTAAAAGGAAGAACTGAAACTATACTTGGGAATAGTTCAATGTTTTGAGCTAATGAAATTTGCAGCTCAATGTTTTGAGCTATTGAGATTTGTGGCTAAAGGAGTAGCTGCATGGGTGGTTGATGACCAAGTGGGAATGGCCTTAAATGCTATATGGAAAAGGTGAGATTCTAGCCTGCAAGATATTGGAGCCAAATGGATATTGTTTTATTTAATTTGGTTGATACATATCAGATCCATGTTTTAAAATGACAACTGGAATAATATAGGAAATGATTTGGACAGGGGTAAAATGAAAACAAGAGGATAGGTGAGACAATATAGGTCTGCAGTTTGTGTCATAAGGACAAGATGGGGTTGGAGGTGGAGAGAAGGGATGGGGAAATAATTTGAGAGCTAATAAGAAGACAGATTTCCTAGGAATTGGTTTAATCAACCATGTGAATTGCCTGGACATAACAAACACAATAAATGTTGATTTTTGCTACTATTTTTTTCTTGATAGTATTTCTATCATAACTAGAACAAAATGAGAATATTATATAAGAAAAACTATGTTAAGAAAGATTTTCCATTACAAAAAATCTTGTTTTTGAAAGTTTGTATAAACAGAAGTTTGGAAAACCACGAAAATAATTATCTGTATTTTCACAACCTCAAAAAAGAACAACTATGGACAATTTGGTATAAAGTGTTCCCTTCTATTTTGTTTCCAAAGAGCAAATCTTATAAACTAGAAAAAGGAGCTTGAACTGAATGTTAATCAAACACAGCTAGATTCATGGAACTGCAAGAATAAAGCAAACGCTTATCTTAAATTATACATTGAAGATAGCAAAAACTGTTTTGTTCTGTTTTCTTAAAATGTCTCCCGCGTCCCTGAAGGAGGCCACCACCCTGTGTACAGCCACATAAACAATGTGGCACTTCAGATGTCGATCCAGAACCATCTGGGAAGCAAGAATCCCCTGTCATTTTCCCTGGACTTACAGAAAACATCACGGTGCAGTCATTTCAAAGTGAATGAGCGCACTGCCAATCAGCGTGGGGACGGAGGCTGAAGAGCACAGTTTGATACTATGTCTGAGACAGATGTGCCTGCAGACCGAGCACAGCCTGATGGGTAAGAGATAATGAACTGGCTTTTCAATGACCCAACACTTACGTAGCTACATCCTCGTCCAGTTCTCTTTTCGACTTGGGAAATAAACTGCTCTCTTACTTCTCAGAAGCATTCTGTTTTTCCTTTTCTTTTTCTTTCTTTCTTTTTTTTTTTTAAGTGGCAGCAGTTTTTACAAGGTGATAAGGATGAAAACACAAAAGGAGCTTAATATACTCCTGACAGCATCCACCTGCTCACGTAGCAGAACCAGAGCTTCCCTTTTCTTTCGCCTTGATCACACGTCAGCTTCTCCATAATCAATAGTGAAGAAAATGCAAAAATGAAATGTGATGGAGACAGTCTACATGCATTATATTTTAACTTCTCCTCTAACCCTCTCTCTGCCTAGCGGTATCTAAAGAGAAGGGTAATAGTATAGAGCAGGTATCTACCCTTCCACCAGATAACTGCATGGTCTGTTCCTTCAACTTCTTCAAGTCTTTTTATGAAGAGTATCTCTTTCCACTGTATATAAAATTGTAGATTCCCACTATCTACCTCTCTTTACCTATTTTTTTAATCAAGTACTTTTCCTTTTCTACCATACATGCATATTTATTTTGTCACCCTAAGAGGGCAAGAATTCTGTCTACAATTTTCAATAGGCGCAATGTTTAAAATAGTACCCGATGCTTAGTAGGTGCAAAATAAATATCTTTGAATAAATAAATCTTAGTTTTCATTAACTAAAAGTTGTATTAAGTATTAAATTTGCCATGATATAATGATATAAATGGTTACATAGCAGCATATTTTTTCAGATCATCTATTTAGACTTAAGACAATTTTACTTCTTCATTTCTAATCTGAATTTCTTTTTCCTGCCTTATTGCACTGGCGAGAACTTTTAGCATGTGCCCTTTAATCATATTGAGAAGTTCCCTTCTATATTGGGATATATATTGAGGACATATCCCTTCCATACCTTTTACCTTCCTAAAAGGGATTTTACCAGAAATGGATGGTGGATTTTGACAATGACTTTTGGGTATTTATTGAGATGGTCATCTTTTCTTTTTGTTTGTTAATATGGTGAATGCATTGCTTAATTTTTTAATGTGATGCTAATTAACTTTGTATCCCTCAGAGAAACCCAACTTGTCATGTTGTAATATCCATTTTGTATAATGTTGATTTTCATTTACTAAAATTTTGTTTAGATATTTTGCATCTATGTGCATAAGAGTTATTACTCTAAAATTTATTTTCTTGACAGTTTTAGTCTTGTGTTGCATCCAGGTGATGCTGGCCTTTTAGAATCGGGTTATGAAACATTTCTTGCTTTTCAATTTTCTGGAAAAATCTTACTTTTGTGTGAACTTTATTTTGCCTTTTCTCCCTATTATTGTCCTGCTTTTTTATAATGTTATTGTTATGTAGATCCTGTTTTTTGTGGTTGCTGTTTGCTTAAATTACTATTACTTATATATAAGGTGTATTCTTCCCAAATTAGTGGCATTTGTGAGTACATTGGATTAAGGATGGGGCTAGGGCTCTATTTTAACTAGTAGACTATCTACTGCACTCAGGAATAAATTTCTATTGAAATAGATACTTTATTCTTTATTCATTTGAAAAAGACAAATAGCAAGGTAAATTGTAATAGGTAGGGTTGCCACATTAATAGTTAAATTTGAATTTCAGATAAACACCAAATGGAGTTTTTAAAATAAGTATCATACAATATTTGGGACATACTAATACTAAAAAGTAGGATTACTTATCTGAAATTCAAATTTAGAACCCTAGTTAAAAGGTTATCTAAAAGGCTATAGCTTCCAAAATTGCCTATACATTGTGGCACATTTCCCCTGATAACTTATCCTTCAGATTCCTTCTTTATGCCATTTCTTCTTCAGCACACCATCCCAGGAATACTGTGGGATCAAACAGGAAGCCAGGTGGACTCCATAGCTTGGCAATTCAGACTGGAGCTACTTAAGTAATTAAGAGCCTTGCCTGACTTCTGTGCTGCCTGCTTTGGAGATATCTGCTCTCTTGAAGATTTATCATTTGGTGTTTCCTTCATCCCAATAATTTTTCAAAGTGTGGCCAGGTCATAGAATTATTGTTACATCTTCTTTTGCCCTCCTGAACATGCACACCACATGACTCTATTTATTGATTTCACTGTTTTTTTGGGTTTTATTTTTTATTTATTTTCTATGTTTTAAAAATCAAACACTTTATCACCTCTTTCTTGAAATTGGAAATATTTTAAACGATTTATTACCTATGAGGAAAGATCTATATTCTATCAATTTGGATGTACAGTGTTCTTCTTATTGCTGCATTTCAAAAAGTCTTTTGTTATGGTTTAAATATACATTTAACACAATAACGACATAGCAGCCATTACTACCACTAAGATCTAAGGAAATAGATCTTTTAAGTTTAAATATTTGTTATTGCATAATAGCTTGCTTATTTCTTTAGTGTTTGCATTGTGTCCAGAGAATATGAACTATGAAATAAATTTTGAATGTATTTACTTTTCTCTTTTATAGAGAAGTAGTGGGAAGGTAGTTCTAATATAATAAAAATATTTGTAGAAAAAATATGACCGTAAGTTTCCCCATGAACATCTGTCCTTCTTTGGAGTAAAATCTTTCCACAGTTTTGTAGGTAGCAATACACTATTTACTGCAACCCATTTCACCGGCATATCTTATAGTTCAGGAGACCAGCGCCTAAACCAAGATACACTAATTCAGGGTCAGAAAAGAATCAATATGAGAGTCTCTCCTGGTAATTTAAAATTGAGACATGCAGTATCTATGCCCCTGAGAATGATGGATAATGATTTCTGGGGATGAAAACTGAAATAAAGTGAAAATTTGGAATATCTGTATCAGGAATTACTGAATAACAAACCATCCGAAAACTTAGTATTTCAAACAATTTCTGTTTTACTTCACGACACCTTAGGGACAGCTTAATTAGGTTCTTTTGGTCTTGACTGGGTTCCCTTTTGCATCTTCGATCAGTTAGATCAGCTGGAAAGCTGTTTCTGGAGCCCGGGAGGCTGTCAGCTGAATCACTGTGGGTATATCCACTTGCCTGACCTCTTTGTGTCTCACATCGCTCCAGCAACCTAGCTTGGGATAGCCTCATGGAAAGACTGAAATACAAGTGCTAGCGAGCCCAAACATACAGCACAGTAAGCTAAAGCCTACAAAACATTTTGAAATCTAACTTGCACATAGCTGCTTCTCTTGAGCTTTATTTGTACTGCAGTTTGAAAGCCCATCCCAGAGCCATAATATGGTTGGAGAATGCAAAGCTACAGGGGAAAGGTGCTGACACATGGAGACCATTATTTGCCGCCATGACGACATATCATAGCATCACAATTTCCAGCTGATCATTTCTATTACACTGTCTTCAAACTCACTGATTCAGTTCTCTGCTGCTTCCAATCTGCTAAATCAATCTGCTGAATGCTTCATTTCAGACACCACAATTTTCATTTATAACATTATCATTTCATTCTTTCTTTAGAGTTTTCATATCTGCTGAAATTCTCCATCTATCTACACATATTGCTCACCTTTTCAACTGGATCTTTTAGTATGGCTATCATAGTTATTTTAAAGTCCATGAATGATGATTTTATCATCTGAGGCATCTCTGGATGTACTTTTAGGAACTGTTTCCTGTCTTGAACATGAATCACATATTTTTTGCTTCTCTGCATATGTTTAAATCTGTTATTATATGCTGGTCATTTGTCTAAAAGAACAGTAGAAACAAGTAAATTATAATATCTTCAGAAAAAGATGTGCAACTTCATGTGTCAGGTTGCTACAGTGGGGGCTGATTCAATCTGCTCCATATTAAGCTAGGTTTAGTCATTGTGGTAGCTTTAGTTTAACTTAGCTCATTACTGGTTTCACATGCTTAGAGGTTAGACTCAGGTATTCGGCATCTATGAAACAGACGGTATTCTGGGGCTTTCTTTGTTTTTCAATCCCATCCCATAATTTTCATACCTAGGAAAATTTATCTATGTTATATTTCCCTCTTCACTTCTTTCTAGACCTTAACAGGTGAACACATATGTTCCTTGGATTTATTCCCTCAGATCTCCTTCTCTCCCACTTTGACAATCTGGTTTCTTTGTATTTGACGGAGACCACACAAACCTCAATAAATTCCTCTCTCTCTCTCCCTAGTCTCCTGTTCTGCACCCCAGCTTCTGGCATATTCCCCAAAGCAGTTGGTGAAGACCCATGGGATAAATGATGAGTCAGGACAAACTTGCTCTCTGTCTGGGATTCTTTGGAATATTATTTGTCCTGCAAGTTAAAATGCAGCTATTCAATGTATTTTAAAGTTTTAGCAATGCATCCAAATCCTTTCTCCTATAAAAGATTTATCAATTTCTATAGTTTAGATTATTTAGGGTTCTTTGCATCTCTAGTTCTCTTGTAGGCTAGAACACTTATGATCTTGTAGCTTATTGGGGTTTTTTTTTGGTTGTTAGAACAAAAGATATAACTCTTGAGACTTTCTGTATCCTAATTTTAAGATAAATATTCAGTTCTTTGTATTTTATTTATTTCCAAATGTTTTTCCAAATTAGCATGCCTTGCCTTAGAAATCATAATACTAAATGGGATTAAACAATTAGATGCTCTGCCCACCTCCCCAGGAACCTGATTGCTTCAAAATCTGCAATATTAAATGTTAGGCCTTAAAGAGGAAGAAATTTCCTTTTTATTTGGAGACAGTTTACTTGTTGAAAGCAAACATTGTCTATTGTCTTGCTTTTTGTTTGTTTTATAAATTTAAATTTATAACAGAACTCTTGATTCTTCCCCTCTAGGAAGGTAGAGATTCTGAGGGAACAATAGTGAATTATTCACAACTGCTGAAAGAGAATCTTGCCATCCCCATATATATATAATCAACTTAGAGAATCAACTGAAAATTTCAGGTATTCAGCAATGTGTGGCACGTTATAATTCAAGCCATAAAATTCTCAGCATACTAAAAATGGGGCAATCAATCAAAGCAAAGTAAAATAAAGCAAACCAACCAACCAAGCAACAACAAAAATTATACCTTGCATTTGAAATTTTTTATAACTTAGATTTACCAGGGTTGCATTTATATCCAGAGAGGCACACATCTCTACCTCATCCTTCAGGAAGAAATTATTGGCTCACACACTAGAAAAGTTGCTTTGATATACAGGGAATTGTATGATTAATGCAGAATCAATACCACTACCAAAGAGTCTACCTGATTTATCTTACAATCAACATGGGAAAATCACTTTGATGTTATGACTCAGCAGATGTCAAGATGTAAACCTCTCACAAAACAATCCCAAGGCAGAAATTAACTTGCTTACTCTGCAGAAATTGGCAATAGAGAAAATACTGGTAAGAGTTTGCCCAAGGATGTGCTTCAAATGTACCAAGTGCTTTCTCATTCATTCTTATTCTCTCTCTCTCTCTCTCTCTCTCTCTCTCTCTCTCTCTCTCTCTCTCTCTCTCTCTCTCTCTCTCTCTCTCTCTCCCCTTTCTCTCCCTCTCTCCAATTCTCCTCTTTCCAACCATTTTCAGCATGGCACAAATGAAGTAGATAGAAATAAACTGGACAGAAAAAAATGTACCCAGGGAAAATTTGCAAGCGTGACATGGTTAAATGAGATCATTTCACTAAAGCTTGCTTGGAATGGATGAAACTGACAAGTGAGGTGGTGAAACAATTGCAGCAGATTGAAACTGCACCATTTTCTGTCTCAGAGAACATCCCTCAGGACTGTGACTTTAGAAGCTTTTCCATATAGGGCCCTGACCCATCACTAAAATCTCACCCCAGAAACAATAGACTTCATTGAAATGTGCCAACAGATTGAATAAGATAAATGTCCAGGAAGTTTTAATGTCGCCAATCTCAAAATACCAGGCTGAGATGAACTGCCTAGAATTATGGAAAACTAAATATGGCCTTGTTTTTCGTTTGCTAATACTGCCAGAATGCAATATACCAGAAACAGATTGGCTTTTATTAAGGGGATTTATTAAGTTACAAGTTTACAGTTCTAAGGCCATAAAAATGTTCAAATTAAGGCATCAACAAGAAGACACCTCCAATCAGGAAAGAGATCCAGGGTTTCTCTGTCAGCTGGGAAGGCACATAGCAGGCATCTACTGGACCTTTGCTTCTGCGCTGCATTGTTTTCAGTTCCTGGTTCCAGTGGTCTCTTCTCTAGCTTCTGTCTCCAAGTATCTCCAAATGTGTGTGCCTATGTCAGCTTTCCAAGTATCTCCAAATGTCTGCAACTGAGCTTTCTCCCAAATGTCTCCACTTTTAAAGGACTCCAGGAAATTAATTAAGACCCATGTGAATGGACGGAGTCACAGGTCCATCTAATCAAAAGGTCACACCCACAACTGGGTGTGTCACATTTCCATGGAAACAACCTAATCAAGATGAAAAGAACATGGCTGCCCCACAAGATTGGATTAGGATGAAAGGTACATGGCTTTTTGGGGTATATAACAGTTTCAAACCAGCACAGGTCTCTACTAAAAAAACATTAAGAAGCCTGCCCTCATAGAAGTTGACCCTATATCAATAAAGGTCCTCTGTATCTTGTTTTATATAAGCATTTGCACACCACTGCTAAACACACACACACACATACAAATACTTACTGCACATTGCCACTGTTCTCCATAATCTCTGCATGGACAATCCCTCCAAATCCTTCAGATCTAAGCTTAAATATCATCTTCTATAAGAGGTCTTTCTTGACTACCTAAACTAGAGTTAAATTATGGTTTCAGAACTGCATGGGAAACAAATTTTACACACACACATGCTCCCAATGGGCTTGTTCTCAGGCTCAGTATCCTGTTTCTTTCATGGCACTTGTCAGATTTATTAAAGCAAATCCCATTCTTATTACCTTCTCTGATGCAACTATAAATTGATGAAGGCAGGACCATGTCTGACATTTTAAGCTGTTGGTTTTTTGGCATCTAGCACACTATAAAGCACAGAGGACAGGATCAATTAATATTTGTTGAATAAGTTGATACATCAAATAATACATCCTTCATGGAGCAGCTCAAGACTCTTATAGAAACAGGGTCTCTTTTCTAGAACGCTTTTTCTTCTCTAAGCTATAAGAAAGTTATTGAACACTGGTTGCAAGTAAAAGAAACCCAACACATATTATTAGTTTATGCATAGAAACCCAGGGACTGATTTTACAAAATGGTGGAATCTAGACTTTACAAATGGTATCACAATCCCAGCATTATTGGTTCTCTCTCTTCCTCTTTCAGCTCTGCTTCCCATTGAGCCTGTTTCATGTTCGGTCTAACTCTTCCTTATTCAGGAAATGTGGTCTTTAGCAGATCCAGGTGAACATTCTATCAGCTTAGCTACAACAGAAAGAAACCATCTTCCCTATAACCACAGTGAGTGACCCAAGAAGGATTCTAATTAGCCTGGTTTGATTTAATCTGTGAGGGCAAGGGAATGAGGAACATGGATTGGCCAGGACTGACTCATTTGTTTGACCCTATCATCCAACACCTATTGCCCAGAAATCTGTTGGGATGATTTTATTTCCATACGAGAGAGGGCTATTTTGCTTTAATAAGAAGGGAGAAGGCCAAAAGTATAACAAATCCAATTCCGCATACATTTCACTTGTAACTCTGCTAGAACACTTGTTACTTCTCACCATTTAATAGAGTGCCAGGCATATTCACCCACTGCTGTAGAGTGTCAACTCCTTGCTTAGAATGTCTTGAGTTTTCTTTGCATTATAGAGTTCCTAGTTTAATCCCCTCCTCACAATGTCTCATGAAGGAAATCATGAATCAATGAATATTTCTTTTTCATAAATTCTTCAGAAGTACCTGAGCTGAATTTATAATTAGATTTAGAATATAACTTTGTCTCAGGAGTATCACTTTCTCTGGCCAAAAGGGAGGGTTGAGTAATAATACAAAGAAATGTTTCAGTGACTGTAATTTCAGATGAAGACATTCCCAAATAGAATTCTATCAGAGAATTATATCCACAAAATAGAAACAGGATAGAGAAATCACAGAAAAGTAATTTTCAATATGTTTCTTAAAAAGCTATCTGGAAAATTATTTACAAGATTTTAACTCTCCACTATCTTTCCTAAAAACAAAATGAAACAGAACCTGAAACACTAAGTGCAAGGCAGATACAGATATGCTTTAATATATGAGTCAAATTTCAATAGTATTACTCTTACCTATTGATTCCTTTACCATTATAGCATGTGATAAACCAATAACTAATCTATTTATGAAGATGGTGATAAACACACACTCACACATATACACACCAATAAATAGCCAAATCATAATTTTGAGTGTATCTGATATTCCATCATCATTCTCACTATGTATTGACTTGTTGAGGCCTCAGAATTAATCAAACTTCAAAGGTCTCATAAGATCTATGTTAATAAAAAAAAAAAGCAACCTAATCAGTGATCCCTATTTACTTATAAATTTTGTTTTCTCTATTAAATACTACAAAGGGAACAATAGTCAGAATGAGTTAAGTTGCAGGTTTCAAAACTGAGTGGAAAACTTACCCCCCAAATGATGCTTAAGAGGGATAGTCAATGCAGGTATGTTCAAATATCTGGAATTATAAGAAATTTCTACAATACTATATAATTGGAGTGTCTGTGTCTGTTTATTTTTAAATTGTTATAACTATTGTTTCTAATGTAACAGGTTTTAAAATATTTTTAATAACAATTTTATTTTAAAATTAACAGGAAAGTACAAATAGGTAGACAAGATTTTTGTAAAACCAAATATTTGTAAAAACAGTAACGAAGAACTGATGCCCTGATAGCTATCAAAATATATTTAAAAAATATACTGTTACAGATATTTTGGTGACTTCTTCAGATCCTTTTATACTGTCATTTTATTATTTCACCCACCACAAAGTGAGGCAACCGTATGGTTTGGCTATAAATGAATTGGCCCAAGCCGTCCAATATTTTGTGGTGTTGTGTTGTGTTTTGGTGTTTGATTTTGTATTGTGAGACTGTGATGTTCAGCTATTTGTTTAGGTGGGGAAGAAGTGAGCCTATGATAAAGTCAACTCAAAGAGGAATATTGAGTTAAGATGTTGATATATAGGGACAGCCCCAATCACACTATCATCAAGTATTCTTTGGATTATTGTTTAAACTATTTTGAGTTGGATATTCTATCATTCATAACAAAATACGTTGACATATCTGATGTATAACATTGGTACACATAAAAATTTAAGTAATGTGGTATAGGTGCAAGGATTTAAAAAAAAATAGATGAATAGAACAGAACCAACAGTACAGAAACCAGCCCAAGAAATTTATTCACACAAATAAAACTGTATTCAACATCATAGTATTTTTTAAAATTATAAAAGTACTTGGTGGAAAATGGGAAAGTTATTATTATTTAGAGATGATGAAGACTTCATTTGGAAGCCATGAAGGAAAATACCAGCAAATCTGAATAGAAAAATGTATAAATTAAGTGAGATTAAAAATACACACTCAGATAAAGGTAAATAATGAAAGCAAAAATGACAAAGGACAGAATGAAAACATATAAAACAGACTAAAGTCAATGCTGTACGTATAAAAAGATACCAATTAATAAATAAGAAAAGCACAAATAAAGAGTTTAAAATTAGAGAAAGGAAGTTCTTGAAAAATAATTCAAATGACTAAGAAACAAAGGATATAGGTTCACAAGCTCCATAGTGAATAGGAAAATTCAAACCAAATTAATGAGATTGCATTTACAGCTTATAAAATGGCAGAATCCAAAATAATTTACACTCAGTGTTAACAAGGATGTGGTGGATATAGTATTTTCAAACTCTATTTGTGAAGATAAATTAGTATAAAGATTTTCAAGGTCAATTTGATGTACCTATCCATAATTTGCTTTAATGAGCAAATGCATTGATCTAGCAAAGGTTACACATTTGTAAAATATGTTTAGGATGTCTATTATACCATTTCAAGTTGTCTGTCAATTCCATGTTTATAAAAATAAGTAAATAAACAAAATATTTGATTGTGCATATTTGAAACTTTAGAAGTATACATACCAAAATTACTGAAAGTTAGTTCTGGTTGTGTGGTTAGAAGAAAAGGAAACATTCGTTTTTTTATTGCATTTTCTTATTTCAACATTTTAAGCAATCATATTTTTATTATCATTTTTTTAAACCACAGTTTTTCTGATAATCTTATTAATCATTCATTCAAGATCTTCTCATTACTACACTATTAAAATGTCATATTAAATATATTAAGGAAAACAAATTCATTTTCATTTCAATGAATTTATTTTGACATTCTGTTCATGTTTGCATAATCAATCAAGTTGCATTGGAGAAACATTGCCTATCATCTCCCATCCTCGTTAATTAATCAATTTATGGTTATTTTAGTTTAATGTAGTCTTTAACAACTGAAATTTTGATCCTGTAGCTATTATATCACTTAATTTTGAAAGTGATCATACATTGTGTATTGACTTGTGTCTTACTCTTGTACACAAGTACCTGGCATATAATGGGTATTATCTCCAAAATTATAGGTTAAAGTGAAATTCAGAGTTTTCCTCCTAGTATGCATTTCATAGCTCAAATAAATATTAAGATAAATTGAAATAATATATATAAGCTAATAGTAAACACAAAATTTCTTCATTTTTAATGAATATTAAAAAAAAAGAAATTAAGATTCAGTAATCCAGAGAGATCTGTATGGTATCCTGGTTTAATTTACATACTCATCTGAGGAAAATAAAAGCCAGTAAAATTTTTATCCACGTTTAATTGTAGCTAAAGTAGAGCAAAAATCTATAATAAAGTTTATCAACGATTACTTCAATTACTTGAATTATACTTTCAATTTTATTCATAAATCACTTTCAAAGTAGATCATGAACAGGAGATGGCTATCACATACCAACAATAAATTGGTTCATCCTTTTTTTCTTCTCTAAGGAACACTGCCCATGATTTTCCTTTGCTTTCTTTCTTTCTTTTTACTTCTTTTTTTTATTGTGAAATATATATATACAAAAAAACAATGAGCTTCCAAATACATTTTAACAAGTAATATAGAACAGATTTTAAAGTTTAGTATGGGTTACAGTTGCATGATTTTTCGTTTTTTTCTTCTAGCTACTCAAGACACTGGAGACCAGCAGAAATATCAAGAGAATGATTCAGCAGTTGTACTCCTTTGTTAAATCCTATCTTCTCTGTTATATTCCTCTTTTTTTATTTCTTAAATGCAGGAGTATTTCATAGCTAGTTTGTGCCCTGATGGCATTAGTCATCAAGTACACAAAACTGTCGATAAAGAAATAATCTTTAGATGTCCTGAATTGGATCACCAATGTGCCTATACTAACCTCTTTCAGTCCAGAGACAGTAACTAGAGTAATTACTAGAGTAGTTGAAGACACTGTTTGTGGAGTGGAAGAGGTTAGAATCTGGGTCAGGTAACTACCCTACATTACCTGTGTAATGGTGGGTATATTGCATAAGCTCGCAAAACCTCAGCTTTCTCATTGGGTAAATTGAACTAAAAATAGTCTCTAGCAGGTAAATTACTGTGAAGATTTCATGAGACTATATGGGCAAATACCCAGGTCATTTACTGCCATGCCACACATAATTAATGCTCATATTTTCTCACTCCATGTTCTTCCAACAGGAAGGGAAAGAGGAAGACCAACTTTGAGTTCAGTGGTCAAGGGGTTCTGAAATTAACATGCATCAGAACTATTAGAATTATAAAAATTTAATTAGGGAATGTTTTTGTCATCTCACAGAATTTATGATGTTTTATCCTGTCTTATAATTGTAACAAGGTGGAATTTGGAGGCCAGCAGGAATAAATCCACTTTGAAGCATCATGTCATTAATGACATTCACAACAAACCTGAAATGAACTCAGTAGGCATTGCTAACTTCATTTCACAGTTGGGAAACATAATGACATTCTGAATTGTCATAATTTACCCCAAGACATGCTTTAAACACACATCCCGCATGGACTGGGACTTAAACTTAAATATCTTAACTATATGTCCAGCCCTTGAATGGTGATTTAGTCCATTTTTTTTCTTAATCAGTGTCAGTGCAGTCAATGTTTGTGCTTCTCCTAGTGTCTGACAGGACAATTTAGCTCTTGATACAAACTCAAAACAGCTTCTTCCTGTTTATATCTCCTAGGCTATTCTAGCATTTATTTAAACAAGCTTAATTTTCCCCATTCAGACTGGGGGAGAATCAAACTGACTTCTCATAAAAGCATTTTCTTTTTTTCGTTTGCTATTGCCATAGAATTAGTTATTGCCATACATAGAACATGGATTTGTAATAGTAATAAAAAAAGGTGAAGAATGAAATAAAGAGAAGATTTAAAGATCAGGCACTCTGGTACGGTAAAGTCCTTATTCTCCCGAATCTATGTTCATGGCATGATGGACATTTCAGGGTCAGAATGAAAGAGTAAAGCTCACTTTTAGAAATTAAACATAAACCCAACACTGCCTGTGGTTTTGTAGTAATTAGAGTAAAAATGGTTTACCGAGCTCAGAGGTTGGTAATACAGAAACACAGCAGGCATGTTTTCTGTCTCCGTATAAGCCTTTTCACATAGATTTGTGGACCACTATAACAAAAGAAAATCCTTTGAGATGTGGTTATGTTTTATTGACATAGTGAACTACCCAGCATCCAGGATGTTCTGGCAGAGAATTGATCCCCCCTTAATGCTTTTTATAAGCCTTGTTTTCTTTCATCACTGTGACTTACAATAGTCTAGCTTGAAAGTTAAATATATACTAAGACACCTTCTCTCTAATAAAAAAAGGAAGCTTAAAAACTCTGAAAGCTATTTTCATTCTCGTAAATTTCACTTAATACACATATGACGGCTGAATTTAACATGTGCTTTTACACAACTGCTTAAATGATAAAAGTTTTAAATGGCAGGAATAAATATTTTATATAGTAACAGGTACGGTCTACCCAAGTTTGTAAACCTTCCTCACTAGAATATATGTGAACAGACAATTGTTCTAATATACACCTCTACTATTAATTCTTGAATTTCCTATGCCAACAAATTTTTTAAAAATCTATCAGGTACAATTAAGCATATCTTCCTTTACTTTCTTCTTTTATATCGTTGTATATTTAATTCTCTTTAATAACAATAAAGGAAATGTATTTTCTTATTTTAATACAGCATGCCCATTTTACCAATCCCACTTCTTAAAAGCTCGAAAATAAAAGTCAAAGAACATGCTATACATACAAACATTCTTGCATAGGGCCATATTATGGACCTGGCCCATCTGTACATTAAAATTTGACAAAAAGCTCATGCTCACTTACAAAAAAAAAAAATAAGTGGAGTCATTTAAAAATTTGGCCCATTGCCTCCGGCTTTAAATAAAAATGGTAAGTAATGTCAGCCAGCCATTTGGAAACCCATTCTGCTGTACTTCTCCATTCTTTATCATATCAGTTACATTTCCAAAACTGAATGCCTGGCAAATGCCCTCTAAAAGAGCATATGATTTCCATTTATTTTGCTTTGCACAATTGCCCGCAACTTTCCATCTACCCTATTGATAGGCCTCATTCAAAATCTGTTTAAAAACCAATTTGTTTTTTTACTGAGTTCCTTCCCCAAAGGCCAGAAATGGTGTCTGAAGGGTCAATTTCCACACTGAAGTCTCCCAGTAACTAGTACTTTAGAACAGAGAAGCAGGTCAATGCTGAGAGTTCCCCCCAAATATGGCCAGGGTCAAACACGACATACCCCCAATTTCACAAAACTCATCTTCAGCCAAAGGCAAAGACTGGACTGTTGCATAGCCTTGCTCCAAGCATATGGGGGAATAGTCAGTTCTTTTATATAAACATGGATTTTTACCTAGCAGACACCAATCCTAAGAATGTTTCACCGTTATAGAGTATTCAGTAAAAGGAGTAATAGATTCATTCACAGACGCACTTTCAAAGATCTTTTCATTATCCTCATGCCCTTCTAAATGTCACTTTCATAACAAACAACATATACTATCAAATCTAAAATGTAGTTTACATGTTTCTAAGTCCATTTTTAATGTGTTTTCTGAACTTTGCTAATGGTAGATGATAAGAACATGACAGTGATGACGATGGTGATGATGATGATGGTAGTGGTGATGAGGAGGGTGATGATGATGATGGTAGTGGTGATGAGGAGGATGGTGATGATGATGATGATGGTGATGGTGATGATGGTGGTGGTGGTGATGAGGAGGGTGGTGATGATGATGGTAGTGGTGATGAGGAGGATGGTGATGATGGTGATGATGATGATGGTGGTGATGATGGTGGTGATGGTGATGATGGTGGTAGTGATGAGGAGGGTAGTAATGATGGTGATGAGAAGGATGGTGATGAT